>PVKC010010001.1:0-26184 GCA_004027635.1 Crocidura indochinensis | reverse complement strand
ACCCTCCCAGGATGGAAGGCCAGGAGATCAAACCCCACCCCCTAGGTCTCTCTCTGCAGCCAGCTTGGAAGTGGGGAAAACCTAGGGTACCCCATAAGCTCCTCCCAGGAACCCACCTGGAGCTTCGGAGGAAAGAGGAAGAGGGGTGCAGGGTCACCCAGGTCCCACACCCCGACCCTATGCCAGATTAAAAGGCCTCTGGCACATATAGAAGTCTGCCAAAACCCATGCTGGCTGCGACTCCAGGCTCCCAGGAAGGAAGGAGAACCCTCCCAGGCTGAGAATGGTTTATTCTCAAAATTACTGTCTATATAATTTTTAAGACTCCCAGCTAATCCTTAAGGACAAGCAGGATCAAGAATCTCTTTAAATAAGGGGCTGGAGCAGTGGTGCAAGTGATAGGGAATTTGCCTTGCATGCAGCTGACCCAGGATGAAGCTTGATTTGATCTCTGACATCCCGTATGGTCCCCCAAGTCAGGAGCATTTTCTGAGCACATAGCCAAGAGTAACCCCTGAGTATCACTGGGTGTGGCCCAAAAAGCAAAAAAAAAATCTCTTTAAATACATGCTAATCTATTTTCTCACAAGTGTACAGGAACAATCTGTATGTTCATTTTCTATGAGGTATTGTAAGTTTAAACACCATATTCCAGATGCTTCTCTGGAGCAGGACATACCATAGCTATGTGTGCTTAAAGCTGAAGATTTATAGAATAAAGGATATACAATGGAACCCCAGATTCGCCATCTCCTAGCAGAATAAATATATTGGACCAGTGACTTCCACTTCCTGGATCTACTTTCCTTATTTTATGAAATATAACCATATTCCTGACATCAGAGATAACATCTATCTGGGAGAAAATAATAATCTGCTTTAGCTTTTATTAGCTGAAATGCTGAAAAAAAAATCAGTATCTGCAATTCTAGTAATATATTTCCAGCACCTATCCCTGAAAGACATTTGGTGCTGATAGACTTTCAATTTCATCTATAGAACATGCACGTTTCTCATGGGACACTGAGTGATCTAACTACCCTGTGTCTTGTGCTCCTGACTGGCACATTCTTATGGCCCTTTTTATCTACTAATGATAAGTTCTCATAATTATTCTGTTTCACAAATTTCTAACCTGAGGGAAGGCAGCAATGCCATAATCTGGTAAACTTGTCAGTGTTAGCTGTGTGGTGCTGATTTTAAAAAAGAGCCTAGTCTCTTTTTTAAAGAGATTAGCCTTCCCAGGGCAAAATTCCCTTTGTTGAGTAGTTCCTGTATTCATACTCCATAACCTATCACTTAAAAAGTTGCCCTGAAACATTTTTTTAGCTCTACAAACGGTACCTATTTTTACTTTATCTCCCATATTGGATAGCATTGTTCTTATGCTTTTAGATGTAAAAAGTGCTTAAATATAGACATATATTTAATATATAAAATAGGTCTATATTTAAAATAAATATATATATACATATATTTATGTATGTATACATAAATATATACATATATTTAAAATATAAAATAGGTCTCTTTATCACAGATGTCTCTGAGTTCTGCCTTTAGAGACCTATTTCCAGGTCGGTATTAGGCAAATCATTTGGATAAGTGAGCTACTGTGAGTCATTGCTCTTAATATTTTGGCTTCGCGGTTCATAGTAGTAGGATTTTAATAAACCTGATTCCTGCAGGTACTTACAAGCCTAAGTGAGCTGACCTTGCGCCTTTGAAATTCAACCTTCTAACATTTAGAAGAAATATTTTTCTTGGTCATGATTTTTGTCTAGCCAAGAAAGGGCAGAATCAGCAAAATGGCTTTTGACAAGCCCTCATGTCATGGGCCCTTATGCTGAGGCTCCTCCTGGTTCAAGGGCAAGCAGGGTTGCTGGGACTTTGTTTGCCTTTCTTTGAGTTTCTTCTTCAGAGACCATATCTGCCTTCTGTCAAAGTTTCAAAGAGACCTCTCCGAGGAGCACGGAGATGCTAATGATAAGGTTTGGGGCTTACTGTGCTGTCATGTAGTGGCCTAGTGTTGATGTCATGAGGATGAAGGCATGTTATCTGTAATAAGAGTACTCCTGCTGCTAAGTGCAGCAATGCACAACTCAGTCTTGGGCGGGGCACAAAGCTTGGGGCTTATTTTAGTACAGAATGAAAGCAGGCAATTATCATTTTCTTTAACTATAATCAGCTGAACAGGATACAGGTAGCCACAAAATGGAGGTATTTAAAATGAACAAAAATTGCTTCAAAGGGGTAATAATATGGAAGCCTCTCTCTTCCTGCAACCTCTAGTTAAAACTGTGTATGTATGGAGAGAGAGGACAGGGAAGGCTTGTGTATAACCTCTGTGGCAATCAGATCGAAAAAACTGCCTTGGGAAATGAAAGGGAAGAAATTTGGATTGCCCCAGTGCAAGAGACTGTGGCACTGGCCAATAAACTAGAGCTTGGAGTAAAAAGAACCCTAGAGAGAGTCCCAAGCTTTCTCTTACTTTTGCACTTGCTGGCAGGTTCAGTAACATGGGGCTCTCACTAACTCTCCCAGCAGGTTCAGCCTCAAATGGGGACTCTATGGGCAACTATTCAACTTGGGCTGAAAGTTGATTCTATGTATAGGTTATGAGACCTTAGATGGGGGAACGCTTTTAGTGGCATTCCATTATTGCTGGAATGGGCACACAGATCTGAATTTGAAGCATTATCTAGAAGCTGTTAGAGTCTGGCCACCCAGCAGAAGGCAGTGGGATGTAGGTTCAACTTGGTGTTCAATGGTGGAGTTAACTTCTTGAAGAAAGTCTGAATTCCCCACCTAGCCTTGATAGTTGACACTTGATTTGTCCCCATGTCATTTGGGAGTGATTCGAATATTTTAGGTCTTTCTAGAGGAATTCATGCACTTGGCTGCTGAATAGCTCCATGTTGTCAGTTGTCCTTTTTCATGATTCTCACCTAAAAAGTACATGGAGAAAACATTCCAGAATCATCATATGATAATCACTTTTGACTTCAGTGGTGACATACTGTTTTAACAAGTCTGTACTTTATTTACACTGTCATTTCTACCCATGAATTAAAAAAAGCAGAGTGCATACTCATCTTCTAGACAGATAATTAAAGCCTAAATAATTCCCCTTAGCCTTAAAATATCCCTATTCATTAATAATGGCAATGGAAATCAATATCATAAGTCACAACAGCAATGGAAAATCTGCCTTCTAACTAATGCTTCGTCTACATCAGGTATACTGCTAAAAAGCAACAAATAATCTAATGCAATCTTCACATACACCCATTCAGGTTGCCATTATTCTTATTGTTTTACAGATTAGGATACTGAAACAACATGAGAATAAAGAAAGCATTTTAAATATAATATGTAGATAAAATAGGATTTGTGTTTCAGATGTGACTTCAAAGCTGGCATTTTAATCACTAGGTCATTTGCTATTGTAGCTTGAACATCTAGCAATTGTGTTGATATTAAGAGTCCACACTCTAACAAAGATCAAAATTAGAATTTTTGTTGTAAGGATCATAATGAGATTAATACATTAAATGGTGGTATTTTGGCATAATTCCATATGCCCGATTATCTAAATCTTGGCAGTTCTGTGTGTCATTTTATGAGAGAGAGTGCTGCCTCAGAAGAGGGTAAGCGAGTCTCTTAAGATTTGACCCTGAAATGGTAGAACCGGTTCATATTTACTTATGTATTGTGGCCATTTGTGGTAATGCTGGGGGCTACATCCTTCAGTGCTTGGAGATCACTCCCAGCAATGCTCAACAGACTTTAATTTAATAAAACCAGATCAAACCCATGGATCCTGCATGCAAAGTATGTGCTCAGACTTGTACTTTTACTTTGATCTTAAAAACCAGTCTTTTTTTTTAAATAAAATCTTTATTTAATCACCATGATTACAAGCATGATTCTAGTTGGGTTTCAGTCATAAACAGCACACCCCCCCTTTCACCAGTGCAACATTCCCACCACCAATGCCCCTCCTCTCCCAGAACCAGTTTTTTAAACCATGCCAATGGTATTTATATCTATAAATCTTCAGGCATTTTTATGATCCACTCACACTATGCTGCCTCTTATGCCAGCGGTGTCCCAGGTTCTAAGTAGAGACAACTTGGACAGTAAGAAAAGGATAAGCCAATCATACATTTTGTTAAATTCTCAAAATTCCCTTCTGGAACCCCCATATTAGTCCCTTGGGAGAGGTTAGCATTGTGACATGCAAAATCAATCAGAGACAGGTTGAAGTTGTCCGCTGTAGTCTGCTATGTGCATTCTGTGACTGTGTTACCATCAAAGCCATGTCAATGGTGAGCATTACTCTAAGAATGTACTTCAAGATGTCTCAGAGTCAGACACTGGTCAGAGAGGTATTCAAGAGCCTCATTTCTGTTTCCATAAACTTGCACTGTTTGCATCTGCTATGAGAATAAAAAATCAGATGACAATGAATGAGGTTAGATTAAAAGTTCTAGGAAGACGTTCTGGAGACTTACTGGGAGGTCTGCAGCCACAGATGTTCTCTTGGACATTGCAGTGCAGGAACAGCTGGGAAGGACTCTCATGAACAGGTTTCTTTTTTGACATGACCACATGTGACTGGTTCCTGATGTGCAGCCCACTGCTGACTCTTTGTATCCTGTTTGTTTGTGTAATGTCCTCTTTGGCCATCCAGGCAAGGCAGCAGGGCCTTGCTGTCAGATGCTGCAGTCAACCTCTTCAATTTCGCTTGTCATCACCAACTTCAGACTTGCATTCTCTACCATTTAAAATCAAATATCTTCTCTATTCTGGGTGCTGTGTGGATCTACGGATCACCATGAAGTAGAGCCCACAACAGATCTGCCATAGGAAGCTTTTATTGTAGTGTTTACTTCCCACCCCACATTAAGATCTCTTCATAGAAGTAACCTGAACTGAACCAGGATTAAACCCACCCTGAGCATTTCTAGGTGTGGCCCACAAACCAAAATACAAGAAAACTGAAGTCATTACCACTCCTGTACTTTATACATTTGTTGATTAAAAATAGGTGGAATAGTTATAAAATAATCTGAAGTAGAACAACACACATTAACAAATTTTTTTCAAAAAATCAACTTTATAATAAGGATAGAGCTCTACTTTTATTATCAATGGAGAAAAGGGTTTTCTTGAATCAGAAACTGATGTATTCTTCTGTTTTCATTATTTGAGACATAAAATTTATTTCATTTTTAATTTTTTGGGGGGAGTCACACCCAGTAGATGTGCTTAAGGGGTTACTCCTGGCTTTGCTCTCAGAAATCGCTCCTGGCTGGCTCGGGGACCATATGGGTGCAGGATTCGAACTACTGTTTGTCCTGGGTCTGCTGTGTGCAAGGCAAACATCCTACCACTGTGATATTTCTCCAGCTCCTATTTTTTTAACTTTTCCTTTTTTTATCGATTTAGATCAGGGGTCCTCAAACTTTTTAAACAGGGGGCCAGTTCACTGTCCCTCAGATTGTTGGAGGCCGGACTATAGTGAAAACAAAAACTATGAACAAACTCCTATGCACACTGCATATATTTTATTATGAAGTGAAGAAACAAAATGGGAACAAATACAGTATGTGGCCCGCGGGGCCGTAGTTTGAGGATCACTGATCCTTGATTTACTTTTTGGGTTTTGGGTCACACCCAATTGTTTTAACGTGCTTCTGCGTGTTATTTTGAAGGTTGTTAAAGATGAGATCAAAGATGTGGGGACTGTTCTTTAAGTTGTGAGTTTTCTCTTCCCCCATTCTGCCAGTCCAAAGCTTTTCAGCCCCTTTTTCTAAAATGTCTGTCGTAATGTGCCTAGATGATGAGTCTGCCATGTCCTTCATAGACCAGATTGATTTGTGGTGACTTCTTCTGCACTGCTTGGTAGGAATGTGTCTGTTAACCTACCGTGTCCACCAATATCTCACTTCCTGTACTTTCTCAGACAGTGAAGCTCCTATCTTTCTCTTCTCTAGAATCACCCTTTATGACTATCAGGCCATGTGCCGAGCCAACAAGGAGAGCACTGATGGTGCCAGGAGCCTCCTGGATGTAAGTACAGTTTCCCAGAAAACAGTCCACATTTCTGTCTCCTTGTATGGATATCTCTCTTTAATTTTTTAAATCAAATATACTTTTTTTTGAAACTATGAGTAGTTAATGGCATCTCATAACTTAATTGGTTGAGAAATAGTATTTCTGCTGAAGAGGCAATAATTAGCTGAAGGACAAAGTGATGAAAAACCTTGGCTGAATTACTTCAGCAGCCACTGTAGATGGTGAGAAGAGGGGATACTTAAAAAATCACTTCTATAATCAAAGGAAAATCATTTCAGCATAAATCTTTCTCTTGGTTTATAATGGAGCAGTTAGCCTCTGTATGATTAAATGCTCATTTTGCTTCTAGGTTTTCTAATTCAATCCTGTTGCTGCAATTTCAGAGTCCTTTTCCCAGTTACCTATTTTCATAGATAATATCACAATTGAAGATCCATCAACACAGCTAATACAGCTCTAGAAACTGGCTCTCAGACTGCCAGAAATGCAGTTATAATTGCTCAATTTAAAAAGGTCATTTACATGGTATATGCTATGTTTGTTTGATCACTATTAATCTAAATACACACACAAATACACATACATACACAAATAAAAAAACAGACCAGAACTTTTCATAATCTGGATATAAGGTATAAATATGACCCTTACATGTTATTGTTTTGTAAATGCCAGACATGTAGATGGAAACACAAAAGTTAAAAGGCATTTTGGTTTAAGAGAATAAATACAACCCATTTTCAATTACAGATGTAAGATCAATCTTGCTAAGGGATTATTTAAAAAACAAATATTTAATACAGTTTTCCTACATGGAGAGAGCAAAACATGAATCATAACTGAAAAAATTTCTAAGAGACAGTGAAGAACTAAGCCTTTTTCTTTGTAAGAACCAACAAATTATTCCAAACCCAACTTCCCTAACCTTAGCAGGAATACTTCCAGACTTAAGAAACGTTCCCAAGATATATGCTTTCACCATTAGGCTTAAAAGCTCAATGGTTTTTATCCTTCTGAATGTATTAATTTACATTTTAATCCCAATTTACATAATCTCTTGATTTACATTTGCAGTGAGCTAGTGTTTGGCAAATGGTTGTTGATTGCCCTTACCCCTGACCTTAGGATTTAACTGTCCTATGTTGCCCCTTCCCTGCATCAACGCCCCCTTAATTCTTTTATTCATTCTCTCCTCCTGACCCACTACCAAGCCCTGGAATGCCCTGAAATGTCATTCTTATCCAAAATCATGAAACTGCTCTTGATTTGACTTTTGAAAAGATAATAAATATTTTTCAAACTTTTAGAAATATAATGGCAGAACCATGTTCCTGCTAGTCTAAATTTGGTTTTAGGAAACAGTGAAAATCTCATGTCTTTATCAACTTTACCACCAAAGGCCCAAGAATGATGCTATTTCTGTATTGAACTCTGGAAATCCACCCTAAAATCTGGTTAAACTGGAGGAACCCAAAGAGATTGCTGTTTCTATAGTTACCTACTGGCTTAGTAAGGAAGTTTCAAAATGATTAGAGACATATAAATTGATTCTGATTTTATTTAAAACAGGATCATCCTCCCTTTCCTACTTCTATCTACTATCATCCAAATTCTAAGAAGATAGGATTAAAATAATCGTCCCTACAGAAATAACGATTTGACCTTTTAATTCTTGGATACCCAAACAGTACCACAAAAGGTTCTGAGAAATTTTTAGACCAGCCACCTGGATCCAGGGCTTTGCCAGTGTCACTGCCTGTCTCTCCTATTCGCCTACCATGCACATATCTGGCATACTTAGGTACAAAGAACCAACTGACGGGGAGACTTGGTATTTTCCAGAATTCAGGAAATTGAATTATCCACATAGGAAATATCACAGAGTAAACAATCCAACTGCTTTTTTTAATTAAAATATTCTGAAATAAAGATTAGCCTGTCAATGCCTTCTTTTAGAGCATAAAGGGGATTTTCTGCAAGGATAAAAATCGCATGCTTATACGGTTATCTTTTTTTTTTTCAAGTACAAGTATGTAAGTGTGAAAAAAGGCAGCCTGACTCTTGCATAATTCATGGACAGCATTAATATTAAGTCTATGCAGTTTTCACTTGTTGCATGGAACACCACACTGTGATGTAGTGGAGGGAACCTCCCTTCGGAGAGCAGAAGCGAGAATTACCATTTGAAATTACTTAACATGATTCAAGCTCTTGAGCCTTAAGCTGGGAAATATTAGCCCCTAGAGGGTGAAGGTTTAAGCAGCGTTTGCTGAACTTCCTTTCTGTTCCCAGAGATAACCCTTCTATTAGATCATGTTTATTTTACTTGTAAATCACATCTCACTACAGGGGAGTTCAAAGTTTTAAATGTTAGTTTTGGGATATAATACCCAACCTTTTTCTTCCTCTAGCTAGAGCTCTTCTGTTTTTTAATATGATATTAATCTCTGCAGAAGAATAACATTGTCTTAATGTAAAGCTCTAAGTTAAACTACCGAGTTCGTGGGTGACACACTGTTTTTAATGATCTGAACTCTTCTCTTCAGCCTTATAATGCTTTCCTCGCTGCAGTGAAATGGATAATGACAGAATTGGTCTTGTAAGTAAGATTTGCTACTGAAAAAATAGTATTATTGCTTTTTTTAATTTGCCTTATGACGCCAATGGGAGACTTCTCGTGCCTAGATTCATAAAACCTTGAGATCCATCCCCTCATGGACCATCTCAAATTATTGAATGTGGAAACCAAAGAAAATTTTTATTAGGTTATTCTTGGTCCCTGTTTATCCCCTTATGTCATTGTTTAGCAGACTCACAGCTTGCAATACACAAACCAAATTTATTTATTGTGGTTACTGTTGAATTTAACATAGCTGTCTGGCTGTTTTTCATGCAGCCTGGGTGGGCTGTGGTCAGAAGAACAAATTGCCAAGACTGTCCACTGTGCTACTTGGGACCTCTTTGCATGTGCAGGGTGAAGGTAGAGGATTACATAGTTTGGGTCAGGGGCTGGGGACTTTTCTCAGGTGGAATTTAATCATTTACTCTATCCTGTCTGGATGATACTGGATGCATCTGTGACTATGGTCAGACTTGAATTGGCATAAAGACAAAATATTTTTACTTCTAGACAAGATATGGGACACACTATAAAAAACACTGCTGTCCCCCACACAAAAGGGACTACTTGCATGATGAGTAAGTTAGCCAGGCAGTGTAAGCCACACCAAACGTTTTCACTTCTATTTTCACCATTCAGTCTTTAGATTTGTGGACCAAAGGCATATTTCTTGCCAATTTGATGAACAGACATTGTTGTCTTTATTGCCTTAATGTAACCAAAGGTATTCATTTATAAAGTTATAAGTAGAGGCTAAGTTCTAAATATTCATAAGGAACAAAACACAATCATAGATAATAGTGGCATCTTGATTGAAAGTGAATTGCTTCATGAGTCTGGAAAAGAAATGATTGCATTTTGATCTATTTCCATATACTCCAATGATAAATTTTATTACTTTCACATTCTTGACTAACAATTGGAGCTTTTTTTGATGTTGCATTGTGGTACATGTTCATTAAATTTGGTCCCTCCACACATTTATACAATCAGAAAAGAACATGTCCACACATACACACACACACACACACAATTCAATAAGTTTGTGTATATGTTTTGAAAATTTCTTTTATTACTCAAAATTACATTCTTTTTTTTTTCTTTTTTTGGGCCACACTCTTGACACTCGGATTACTCCTTGGTATGCACTCAGAAGTTGCTCTTGCTTGGGGGACCCTATAGGGTGCCAGGGATCTAACCCAGGTTCATCCTGGGTCATCCCAGTGCAAGACAAATGTGCTACCACTGCTCTATTGCTCCACAAAATTATATCCTAATTAGAGAATTTTCTATTTATGCTTATGAACCAGGGTCCTTTAAAAGGAGACTTCTAAATAATGAATGGCTGATATAAATGGAAACTAATTTTCCTATAAGCAGTGCTTTTTTCAATAGGCTTTCAGTCTAGATAAAATCTGATCTTAGTGTGTGGATAGCATTAATGATAAAAATTCCTTTTCCCAAGTAAGATTAAAGTCCACTAAAAGTGTTGCCAACTAGACAAATCATTTCTTCATCTGTGTCATCTGGTCAGGTTTTATTAATAAAATGAAACATACCCTCCACCAAAGTGATAACCACCCTCCATTTCCTACTATGGAAGTTCAGTTCTATGGTCTGTTGACTTAGGCTATTCTTTTCTTACTACTATTTTTATTTCCTTAGTACTTTTTATACCACACATGTCATAGATATTTAATTCTGTATCTGTCTCTCTCCTTTTGACGACTTCATTCAGCATGATATTCCTCAAATTCATCCAGGATTTGAAGTGATCTTGATGTTTTTATTTGCAGTTTCCTCATGATAAAGGATAGAGTAATTTTAAAATACATTTATTGGCCATATGTATATCTTCTCCAAAGATGTCTCTTAATCTTTTGTACTCATTTTTCATGAGATCAGTAGTTTAATTATCTTAATTTTACAAGTGTTTTATATACTTGGATCTTAACCATTTGTTAGATGAAACATGGGGAAATATTTTTTTCTCATTTTTTAATTTTAATCATCAGTGAAAAAGTTTTAATGTTTGATGTAGTCCAATCTGTTTATTCTTGCCTTTGTTTTCTTGGCTGATGTGATTGAATCCTAAACAATTTCTCTAGACTTTAGGTCATGAGGGATTCTTTCCATGTTTTCCTCAATAAAATTCATGGATTCATATCTTATATCAAAGTTCTTTAATCTATTTTAAATTTTTTTATACATGGTACCAGATAGGGGACTAGGTTCTTTCTTTTTTTAGACACAGCTTATAGTAGATATTGCAGTAAACTATATTAATTAATTAATTAGTTAAACACTGTGGTTGCAAAGTTGTTCATGATTTAATTTCAGTCATACAGTATACACCACACTCCATCAGTGTACATCTCCCATCCTAGATTCTTTTCTTTTTTTTTTTCCAACACTATTTGTTGAATAACTTTCCTTCTTGCTCACTCTTTCCAATGAAGCTAGTAATGGGAAATAACAAAGTCATTGTCGTGTGAATGACCAAGTAACATTGGACTTTTCCATCACCTGCTTAGGTTCCTGGTGGAATTTAACCTCTGCAGTTGGTGGCACTCAGATATGACAGCTAAAGGTAAGCAACAACTGGTTTCTATTACCTAGCTCAACGTGAGAAACCTGGGTTCGCTGGCTGCTTTTCATCAAGGATGTGCTCACATAAAGTTTCACAGGACAGAGTGAAGACTTTTCAACTCTATCAACAAAGTCACCCTTTGTGCAAAGTACAGCACCATTCAGTCTAAAAAATTTCACAGATTTCATTCAGTCTATGTTGAATATATGCTTTGACCTATTTTCTTAACTAAGGTTTATGAGGTCATTAATGACACAGGTGACTCCTTCAAGAAGATCGTGAATAGTGCTAAAAATCTAAGGGAGTCAGACAAGTGGCCTTCTGGGGCTGAGTGAATGAATGATTGTGTTTCCACATCACCCTCTTAAATGACATATCTGATCATGTATATCACTGCCTCTACTCAAAAGCTTTTGACACTTGGAAGAGTTATTAGTAGAAACTCTGTATCACATGAAAAAATAATATTTATTTTCTCTCATTTGTATACATATCTATTTAGAGATGTGAGAAATCTTCATATACTAAACTCTGAAATCAGATTATAGTAAATATTCAAAATGTGGTAGCAACAATCAATTCAATGATAATATTGTGACAATATTTACCATGTTAATGATGAATAATAAAAGCCTTAGGCCTTAGAAAATTAGTTCCTCAAAGAGAGAATGCCTACATGTTTGCCATCTGTTCCAATGCTCATTATTTCTCCTTTTTCTTTCAAGCATTTGTTCATGTTTGTTTTCTTATCAAGGACTAGAAGATTGCTTCTATTATTCTCTTAATTTGTATTTTAAAGATATTGTTTTATAACGTAGCATTAGCTTCCTACCAAATGCTGGATAATTTTAGTCTGATATTCCACCTAACTTCCTTAAAGTCCTACTTGGCTAAGAGTCCCTACATTATCCAAGAATGATTAGTGACAATTCTTTCTTGATTCCATCTAGCTTAGACATTTTTTTTTTTTGGTTTTGGGTCACAACTGGCAGCGCTCAAGGATTACTCCTGGCTCTTGCTCAGAAATTGCTCCTGGCAGGCTCAGGGGACCCTATGGGATGCTGGGGTTTGAACCAATGACCTTCTGCATGAAAGGCAAATGCCTTACTGACATGCTATCTCTCTGGCCCCTAGCTCAGACATTTTGAAGAACTGTTATTATTCATATGCTCTCAAACTAAGTCATCATTTCTTTTCTTTTTTCCTTTTCTTTTCTGTATCTGAATGGGAGTGGGGCCACACTCAATTGTGTTTAGGGATCATTTCTTGCAGTGCTCAGAGGACCATAAAGAAGTACCAGGGATCAAACCTAAGTTGACCAAGTGCAAGTCAGGTATTTTACTTGCTGACTACTTTCCTAGTCCAAATTACAATTTCTATTTTTTCCTTTGTTTTTCTTTGGCCACATTGCAGCACTATTAAGAACCTACTCCTGGCTCTGTGCTCAGGAAATCATTCCTGGTGGAGCTTGGGGACAAAATATAGGTCGCTGCTATAGAACTTTGGTCATCTGCTTGCAAAGAAAGCAATGTTGCCTACTGTACTCTCTCTGGCACCTACATTTAATTTATTATCATTATTATTATTATTTTGGTTTTTGGGTCACACCTGGCAGAGCTCAGGGGTTGCTCTTGACTCTGCACTCAGAAATCGCTCCTGGCAGGCTCAGGGGACCATATGGGATACTGGGATTTGAACCACCATCCTTCTGCATGCAAGGCAAATGCCTTACCTCCATGCTATCTTTGGCCCCTTATATATTATTTTTAATAATATCTTTATTTAAGCACCATGATTCAAACACATTTGTAGTAGGGTTTCAGTTATAAAAAAGAACACTCCCCTTCACGAGTGTGGCCTTCCCACCACCAAAACTCCCATTTCCTAGAATTATCTAATGGCAGGGGAAGTTTCCTTAATTTGAGAATCTCTTTAGGGATTAATACGTAAATAATGTTCAATCTCTTCTCATCTATCTTTGCCAAGTATGACTATTCTAGTCACTGATGAGTCTTTTGCCTCAATGCAGGAGCTTGCAAATTTCCTATTGAGTATGACTTGAAGCAAAATCCATAGAAAGTTTTAATGCCTCATATAACCATGAATTTTATCCATGTGTGTTAAATGTTGACTTTGTCATCAAACACGGACAATGGTAGGGATTAGGACACACATGCTCCCTTATTCCTACCTTCAATGCTTTGGTGACATTCAGGATAGAGACATGATTTTTGCCCTTCTTGCTATATTGGTATTAACAGTGAAGGACATTGAGTACTCATAATCCTCAAGAAATAAAACTTAAGGAAGACACAGAAATGGAAACAGAATTTTATAACAGGATAGTCATAACCATTAAATTTAGGATAGCAATACTGAAAACTTTAAATGATGAATAATGGGGATTTTTAAAATAAGTTATAGTCCATCCAGAGAAATGTACAAAAAACAGTTAAATGAGGTTCTGTTCTTAAATGTTCTTAGCAACTTAAAGATGTGCTCATAAAATTAAGTGGACAAAATATATACAAAAGTGGATAGAAGAATCAATGTTGGGAAGATAAGATTGTAAAATTAAATCAGATCAGCAATGGAGAGACAGATAGTTAACAAAGAGTAAAATACCAATTAAGAAAAAACTCATGTCTCACAAGAAAATTTTAGTTATAACATAATCCTGTTTTTGTGTAAAAATAGCATATGCTTTTAAAAATGGAGATGAAAAGACACCTATTGAATTAGTGCTTATTGTTGTTGTCGACGGATCTTACTAGTTTTTCTAAAATTGCATTAGGCATATTTATACATCAATGAGATTAAAAGAGAGAAAAGGAATCTAGAAGCTCAATAGAGACCAAGAGTATAGATTGCAAGTTGATTAAGTAACAAAAGTGTCTGCAGACAACCTTTGCTCCTCTAAAATCAGGTTGTAAATTCTGGCAGGTGAACTGGTTATTTTGCCTAGGGATAGGCCCCCTGATTTGGGAATTAGGGAACTTTCTACTATCATTTGGTAGTTTGTGAGATTCTGGGCCCTTATAGCCTGAATTGTCAACAGTGATAGTAATAAACATAATATGGTTGTGTGAGAAAAATGAAACAAAGTGTTCATATGCAAGACATTGTATAGAGCAAGACTTTATTCACTACAGTTTTAGTAGTGTTCATTTTCTTTATAAGGAGTGAAGAGGTTAAACTAGTTTTCTTTGTTTTGTTTTGTTTTGTTTTGTGTGTCACATCAGAAGACACTCAGGGATTACTCCTGGCTCTGGACTCAGATTACTCCTAGCAAGCTCAGTGGACCATATAGGATGCCAGGGATCAAATCTGGGTTAGCTGTGTGTGTGCAAGGCAAGCACCCCACCTGTTGTATTATCACATGGGCCTAATAATAGTTAAACGTGTTGAGTTCCAAGAGCAGAGTCTGATTATATTCAGTGGTTTATCTTTTTAGCATACCTCTTTCCTGCCAAGTACCAGATCATATCCTAATCTGCCCTAGGAGGACAATGGTGATGAGCATGAGGTTGCTTCCTTTTTTCACACCAATCTTCATTCCCTTTGTCCCCAATGTTACCTTGATCAGCTTCCTTCCTCAGAATCTACCTTTACTATAGGACTCTGCCTTCTATTTTCCTCATCTTTAGAACTGATGAATAGTTAGGAGTTCATTTTGAGCATCAATCACTATGATCTATGGATAAACCAGTGGTTTTCAACTATCGGATGATTTTGACACTGAGAAAGTAGTTCAAATGTCTGGAGACAGTTTTAATTGCCAAATCTCAATGAGATATGCTACCGACATCTAGTGGGTAGAGATCAGAGAAGCTACTAAATATACTGTGGCCCCCCAAGCTCCCCTATTTCAAACTGTCAATGATACAAGTTTTTAAAACCCTGTTGTAGACTGATAGGGTATAGAATAATGAGAAAAAGAAAAGAGAGATATGCTGATGCTTCAGCTTACTTCCCAGTCTCAGGCAATTTTACAAATGATCCTTAATCTGTGCTAATTTGAAGCGATCTATTCCATCCTCACTCCAAGAGACCTTTCAACAGACTGTAAAAAGACCTCATCAAAGAGTTATATTATCAGGACATCATGTGCCAAGATACGGGTGTTTTTTCATTTTCAGAATTCTGGTATGAGATTGTCTTCAAATCCCTTCAAATACTACTTAACTGAGATGTGTGCACTGCTAAAAGTTCTCATTCGACCTCTCTGGGACACCTCAGTCAGGGAATATTGAGAAGCAGCTGTCCTTCTCAGAGTGAAGCCTGTGGCCACACTGAATTGTCTTTTTAGCCCTACAGCCCTCTGCTGGGCATATCTAAAACTTTCTCCCTTTTTCTTCAGAGATAAAGAGACAGAACCAATTGATTTGGGGGAGAGGAAATGAAAACTTGACACAAAGCTGCTATTGTCTGCGGCAGTATCTTGTGTGTCTTGATAAATGTAAAGGTAAAACTGGGACTCAGAATAATAAAAGAAGAGTTTTAAGCATCCTATCAATATGGACGCATAAGATTTCTTCATTCCCAATTTACCAGCCCTTCACTGAATAAAGACCCTGAACTGAGACAGACATCTTTGCCTAGCTAAAAATGGAATCCATAATTACACTGTTTATCTGCTTCATTTCCTTAATGAGGGGACTGTAGAAGCTCATTTCTGCTTGATTATCACAAAGGTATCATTTGGTGAAGTTGCACAAAGAGAAAGGAGCTTGCTGGCACCCTGTTTTGAATGGGGGTGCATTCACATAGACAAAGGAAGAGGAAAGCTTTTCAAATGGCAACTCTATTCATCCTCCATTGTCTGTACATAATTACTGTGAGCCCAAGTCCTTTATTCTCATCAGGACATTTGTTGCTAAGGTAAAATTAAAGAAATTCAATTGTGTGGATTTTTCCTTGGGTGTTTCATTGTAAGTGATAGGTCATGGTAGCTTCAACTTGAGCTACGTATGGAGGAACAGCAGCGTACTGGCAAAGAATAGAGCTCCAGAATGTAGTCCCTCAGCATAGATCTGAGCTCTGTCACTTATAGAAAAGTTACTTTGGGTATACTAATTTTTTTTTATATATTTTAACGTCTGCTGGAGAACAGGAATATAGTAGGACTTGCTCACTGCTTGGTGATAAGGATATTTAATATCCATTGAAAATGAGGGGCCCGGGAGATAGCATGGAGGTAAGGCGTTTGCCTTTCATGCAAAAGGTCATCAGTTCAAATCCCGGTGCCCCATATGGTCCCCCGTGCCTGCCAGGAGCGATTTCTGAGCATGGAGCCAGGAGTAACCCCTGAGCACTGCTGGGTGTGACCCAAAAACAACAACGAAAATGTGAGTATGATATTTAGATATAATTAGCTTGAGTGAGCATTTTCATTAAAGCAGGTAATACTGTAATGGTCCAGATTAATCAATTGTTGGGTTATTGCAGGAAATACATTTCTACTTTTTGAAGACCAGTTTTTCCTCCTGGGAAAACTAACTGATCCTTGAGTACCTATACCCTTGTAAGAATGAGTTTTGAATACCTCCGAGTTAAAACAATAGGCAACTTCATTCTCTGTTTCCCACATCACAACCTGTGAAACCTGTGATATGTACTCTCTTTCTCTCTCCTATTTTTCTAAATAAAACTATTTTAGTTCCAAAAATATATACAATAGATTTCTGGCAGCCTTTGATCTGGACTCAAAATTCTATGGTCTGTTCAGTACTCCAAAGAAAGGTCTTCCTGACAAACCACATTATTTAGATTAAATGTGGCCATGGCTTATAGGGTAATTTGTGTGTTTCCTGAATGCATATCAAGCAACTCACAGCCAATCTGTAGTCATGCTGCAGACTCAATGGTTTATCGCCACATCAGAATGGTTACCTAGAGTATAGAGAAAGGAAGAATTTCACCACCGGGAAGGCTCTAAGCCAAATGAGTCTCCACGTTGAGAGCATTGGAATCATTCCATTGTAAGTGGGGCCAGATAATTAGAATTAGAGATGGGACAATTACTGGACTTATTTGGATCATGTGCTCTACCTATCTCAAACTGTCCCCGGAGACCTTTCTTCCTCTTTTTTATTGGCCACACATCACAGAACCATTAAGTATATATATTCTTGAGCCAGATGGCCCAAATTCAACTTTTGGCTCTACCACATACTCAGTGGATGAATTTAGACAATATATTTAGCTCTTTCCTCCATTTACTAACCTTAAAAAAAGATATAATTATTTTCCCTACCTCCTAGTTACATATATTTCATGTTTTACTATTAAATAATTTAATAAATAGAAATCAGAAAAGCAACTGACACTGAACTCTTTCCTCACTTTTAGTGTTATAATCATGAAAGTATTATATTTCATCTGTATGTTTGTGTATACTGTTCTCTTATACTTTATTCTGCTGTTTACTTCATCTTTATTTCATTTCATCTGATTTATTTTTTGAAAGTTGGGTAACTTAAATATTAAAAAAGCAAGCTTCTCAAATTTAATGCTCGTCTCTTTTGTCACCTAGAGATATCGATTGTAAATATAATGTCCTTGAAGATAAATGTTACCAAATTACAAATATGATTTATGTTTTATGAAACAAAAATTAGAGCTTCTTGCTTGGCCTCAGATGGCAAATGTAATAGAAATGAAAAAAATGCAAACAGAAAATTAGAGAAAGAAAAAAAAATTTCTACAAGAAATCAAAAACAATGCCACTCTTTCACAAAATCAGAGGCAACCCTGACACCTCGTCAAAGGTATTGTAGAATTGTTAAGAAAATGAAGTTACCTCCATGTACCTCTTCAGGCATGGGCTATCTGTCTGACCTTGGAAATCAAGCAACTTGTTACTAGAAAATGAAGCTCTCACATCATTTGTTCTTTTTATTTGTCTGGGAAATACTACCCAGAGTATTCTTTTATTAACTCTCTGTTAACTGACATTGCAAGGCACAGGGTACAGAGAGTGATTGGGTTCTGCTCTTTGGAAATTTGTCATATTCCAAGATTGCACAAGCAGTGTAGTCAGAAAGCAGCAAAGCAAACATCTATTTTTCCTTCTCTTTTTTCTTTATTTTTATTATATATTTTACATTATTATTGTATTATGTTATTATATATCATGTATATAACACACAATTATATGTGCTTTGTATTATATTGTTTTATTTTCCCTTCTATATACCGTAGAGTGGCCATGTTTGACTTGGAGATTCAAAGTCTATGAGATTAAACTCAGTACATCTAAAACCATTATATCATCACCCAGCTCTTTCCCACTAGGGATCCCCAAACGCATGACTGTCAGAGTTTCCTCAGACCTTGTAGTCTGCAGTAGGTTTTGAACTCAGGACATAGCACTTGTCAAGCAAACATGTTAAGTCGCTGAGCCATCTTCTGAGTTCCCCACTTGCTTTTACTAGCCAAAAGGGATGACAGTCTGAGAATTTGATGAATTGGTACAAGCAGAACAAACTGTGATGGTGCTGAGCACATATACTTCAAAAGCACCCATACTGTGCCACCCACTTCCCATTGCGACTCTGGTTCGAAAACTAAAGTTGAAGTTTGCATAGAGATTAAAAATTTCGGATTGGGAGCCGGGAGGTGGCGCAGGAGGTAAGGTGCCTGCTGCCTTGCCTAGGACGGACCACGGTTCGATCCCCCGGTTCCCATATGGTCCCCCGTGCCTGCCAGGAGCGACTTCTGAGCGCATAGCCAGGAGTAACCCCTGAGAGTCACTGGGTGTGGCCCAAAAACCAAAAAAAAAATTTCTATGATATCACACAACAATATAGTGGTAGTAGCACTCACACACCACAGAGTGTGTGTGCTCAGCTAATAGGAAATTAGAGCCAGCTCCTCGCATGCACATGGTAACACCCAAAACTAGCATTTCATGGTTATTCTGCATGTGCAGAATATGTACATGCATATATATGAACTTGTGCATTTGTGTCATTCTGCTACAATCCATTTATTTACTCCATTTATTCCTCAGAACAACGCTATTAACATAGCATTTAGTCCTGTTTCTGAAATCACAGGTTCTACATAAAAACGCATTGTTTTGGGACCAGTGAGAGCACAGCAGTAGGGCATTAGCCTTGCACAAGGCCAACTAGGGAGGCGGCGCCCAGGTCGATTCTTGGCATCCTAAGCCTTCCAGGAGTGATTTCTGAGAGCAGAGTCAAAAGTAACTTCTGAGTGCCACCAGATGTGACCCGCCCCCAAAAACATAAAAAAGTGAACTACCTGGATTTGATCCTTGCATTCCAAATAGTCCCTAAAAGCCCACCAGGAATAATTGGTAAGTGCAGTCAGGAATAACCTTTGAGCACCATCAGATGTGGCTCAAAAAAAAAAAAAAACACAAAAACAAATAAAAACAACAAACCAAACAGCCAATCAACAACAAAAAAGCATTCTTTTAACAAAAGAATTACTATGCATTTTTCAACCTCTACCCCCATAATAATATTCTCAGAAGAATTAAAGAGATGGACCAGAGTTAGAGCACAGTGGAAAGGCGTCTGCCTTGCATGCTGCAGACCAATGATGAACCCGATTCAATCCCCAGCATCCATATTGTCCCCTGAACCTTTCAGGAGCGATTTCTGAGTGTAGAGCCAGGAGTAACCCCTTGAGCGCTGCCCGCCAGGTGTAGCCCAAAATCCAAAACAAAACAAGCAAAAAAGAAAGTGGAATTAAAAATCCTATGTTATAAACAATCATGTTAGTACATAAATACTTAGAACATGGCTTCTTATTCACCCAATCTTTAATGGTCACTCTCAAATAGCTTTTAGTACTCAGGAATCCTGTGTTAGCTCCCTTTGTGTTGGAATGGGGATGCTTCTCCTGGCAGGAAGGCGGGGTGAGTGGGGAGATCCTGCCACAATGGTTGTTGGCATCTAGCCAATTTGTTTTGGAAAACTTGAGATCCATTTACATATGCAGTAGTTAAAATTCTCATGAGGGCCAGGAGCAATAGTACAACAGATAAGTTGTCAGTGGCTGACTCAGGCTTGATATCTAGTACCCCATATGGTTCCCTGAATTTTCAGAGTAACGCTTGCTGGGTGTGACCTACAAACAACAAAAAGTTCCTATTGAGTTTTGGAGATGTATATTATGTAGTGCATATATGTTATGTAATTTATATATAGTAAATAGTTATGTAAATACAATATTGTGCTCCTAACTTCTTTTCACGTATTTTTCTTATACATGTGTGGCTATTGTGTCTATTTCATCATAGTTTTAATAAGTTGCAATGCTTTCTGGGAAGGCTAGCTTCTTGTTATTATTATTATTACTGATCAACCATGATGTTAGTTACACTGAATGTTTTAGGTATTGTGCTGCATATTCACATGAAACATTTCATTTAGTACTCATATATTTCTCTGATAAAACTATATTATTTTCAATTTACAAATTTATAAAAATGAATTTAGAGAGCTTTCAAAAATTATCCATGAATATAGTGTGTTTTGTTCATTTAATCAGTGCAAGTCTTTAACAAGTGCTACTTTGGTATATACATGTTTTTAGAGTGACTTTCTGTCACGTATGGAAAAAGTTAGTATCAGATTTGTGGCAATGATTCCAAGATATTACATATTTTATTATACTGTATTTCAGCTTTCTTCCTGTAATAAAACCAGGCAATCATATTATGACATTTGTCTCACCCTAAATATGTAGTATAACTTTTAATTTTTTTTTTTTTTTGCTTTTTGGGTCACACCCGGCAGTGCTCAGGGGTTACACCTGGCTCCATGCTCAGAAATTGCTCCTGGCAGGCACAGGGGACCATATGGGGAACCGGGATTCGAACCGATGACCTTTTGCATGAAAGACAAACGCCTTGCCTCCATGCTATCTCCCGGGCCCCTAAATATGTAGTATAACTTTTATAAATGTATTCAGATATGAAATTAGGGTCATTGCTGAATTCATGTAAGTTCTGAGGTCAGAGACCCAGAATGTAGAGTTCTTTTGATGCATAAATGATAGCTGATCGAGCCAACACAACTGCTTGAGGAATTATAGCTTATAGAGTTGCTTGGCAGATGAAATCACTTGACTAATTAGAAAATAATGCATTATGTTCTGCCTAAAACACACACACACACACACACACACACACATACAGAGTAGCAGGAGCAGAACTGTGTTCTGAGTTACTGTGCTTCAAGTCACAATAGGGTATGTGCCTTGAATTCAACTTTATTCTTTTATTCTCTCTTTTTCCTCTCTCTCTCTTTCTCTCCCTCCAGCCCAGAAATTAAAACAGACTTTGGAGCCTTGTGATACCGAGTACCCAGCGTTTGTCTCTGAACGCACCATCAAAGAAACCTCAGGGAATATTGCTTGTGAAGACTGTTCCAAGTAAGTCCCCTGTCTTTCTGTTCATATTGAGCTTTTCTTGGATGGCCCAATTGTATCATGCAGGGCAACATGGCTGCCTTCTTGTATGAGAAGAGGCGTTTCTATCAGTTTGGATAAAACCTTATTTGGCTTTGTTGAGATATCAGAATTTGGGAAAACTTAAAAAGAAGCAATTTTTAGTCTTGTTTGTTGATGGATAGGAAAAATGCTTGATGGTTTCAGTCTCTGTTTGATAAAGGTCTTTATATGTTTTTATTGAAGGCAGCAAATCTTCAAGTTTCTTGGATATTGAAGTATTTGAAAATGATTACTAATAATGTTAGGACTTCATTCATGCTTTTATTTCCGCTGTCATTAGAAGTTCCTGATCTTTTCATTCCTGTTGGGAAGTTTTCTACCAAACCAGAAGGTGGATCTTGCTTGGTCTCTGATTTGGGTTTTCATGAAATGTTTCCAAAATAATTTATTAGCAGTTCCATGCTTTGAGTATGTGTCTTCCTAGTTCATGATGTTTCATTTTACTTTCTATAGATATCTTTATAAAAGTTTATAGAAGTTTCATTAAATTTATAGAAGTTTCATTTTTTAATTATAATACAATTTACTTTCTTATTTTCTTCTATGATTTGTACCTTGTTTAAAAAATTTGTCTCAGATTTCATATTATATAGTTATTCTCATGTATTTTTATTTTGTACACTTTAACATCTAGAACTTAAAATTCCTGGAATTTGCATGTGCAAATGGCATGAGATAGAACATAATTTGGAAGTTTGCCATGTAATTGGCCTACTAATAAGCACTTTTTATTGGATTGTATTTATTTTAATTTATTGCACTTAGATTTGATATGCGTAGATCTGTTTCCAAGTTTCATGGCTTGTCAATGCCTATATCAGTATGGATTTTCCTTATTATAGCTCTATAATATGACTTGATATTTAGGTAAGTAAATGCCCTTTTTCTGTTGTTTTAAATTGTGGTTTCTAAATTATCTCTTACTATTTGATACTGACTGTAGAACTGTCTTGTTAATATTCATGTATTAGACTATGATTTAAATTTAATAAACTATATATCAATTTGACTTATTATGGATTAATTTCAATATATAGCTTTCACAATATTAAAACATCCTACTTGGGGCCCGGGAGATAGCATGGAGGTAAGGCGTTTGCCTTTCATGCAAAAGGTCATCGGTTCGAATCCCGGTGCCCCATATGGTCCCCAGTGCCTGCCAGGAGCGATTTCTGAGCATGGAACCAGGAGTAACCCCTGAGCACTGCAGGGTGTGACCCAAAAACCAAAAAAAAAAATCCTACTTAATCACTAAGTGTATCATTTTATTTACATCTTTAATACAATTTTATGCTTTTATGTTAGATTTGTAATAATTTATAATGTTTCTTGCTACCAAAAATAATATAGAGACATAATACTATATTATTTAATTGGTAAGTACTAGTATATAAGAATATCCTTGATTTCTGCATATTGAATCTTTATATTCAATACTAAATGCTTCTAAATTTAGTTTTATATGTGTATGTGAATTATATTATGTTTTCAAACATATTAATACAGTATTAAATAATACTGTATTTCTGAGCCATTGTTAAATAGAAACGTGAGAGTAGACAACTATGTCTGATTTAGGGGAATATCTTCAATTAATTCATGTGAAGTATAATGCTTGACATAGGGCTTTTTACAATAGTACAATCTGACTACTATTGAATTTATCATTGTAACTATTTTAAAATTCAAGTCAATGCACTTCTTTGGTAGCTAACTAGTTTTTAACAGACTAATATATATCTTCTGTACAAGTAAGTATTTGCTGCTATTGTTTTTGTTTAAAATATGTATAAAATTTGAATTTTATCAAAATTTATTGAAGCATTTATTGTAAAAAATTTTAGTTTGCTTATGCAATGTATATTGCTATGTTAGAACTATTCATATTATATAAAATGTATATTGTATATTTTAGTAGTAGAGGGATATTAAATTTGAGTGTAAATATACTGGCTTCTCCATGGTAGATTTTCACTCTGACTGCAAAACTACAAAAAAAATCACCAGATACATCTACTAATATCTACTGTTCACTTTTGTATTTAGTATTCATAGTAGAGAATGGACCACATTCTGCCTCTCTTGTAATGTAATTTGGCATTGCCCTTAAGATTCTTTGACAAAGAATTATTTAAGTTTCCCCTCTTTTGCTAATATCTTTAACATTTTGCATAGTATTGAATTTGCTATTTCTTGGAGGATTGGTAAAACCTATCTACCAAGTTACTAGTAGCTTATGATTTTTTTGGTTTTATGCGAGTACATTTTTATGACTAAATTAAATTCTTCAGTGGATAAATATCCATTTGGAATTTCTGTCTCTTTTAAAAATGATTTCAGTAATTCCATCTTACCTTCAAAATGCATGCATGTGTTAATATTTTTCTATTTAACAGTACTCTATTAAAATACTATTACATTTATGGGTCTGAAAAGATAGCACAGCTGTAGGGCATTTGCCCTGTACGCTTCTGACTCAGGACAGATGATGGTTCGAATCTCAACATCCCATATGGTCCCCCTTGCCTGCCACGAGCGATTTCTAAGTGCAGAACCAGGAGTAATCCCTGAGCACTGCTTGGTGTGACCCAATCACCCCTCAAAATGCTACTGAATTTGTGATTTTTGCCTCTTTTAAATATCTACCCTGTCTCTGTCTCTGTTTTTGTCTCCCTTACTCCCTCTCTGTCTTTGTCTTTCTGTCTCTGTCTCTTTGTCTCTGTCTCTCTGTCTCTGTCCTGTGTCTCTGTCTCTCTGTCTCTGTCTGTCTGTCTGTCTGTCTGTCTCTCTCTCCCTTGCTCACTAACTTTGGCTCTTTTCTGCCTTCTTCCCATCTCTCTCTCCTTATCCCTCTATATTGACAGAGGTAGGTTTGCATTTTTTTTAATTTATAGAAACATCATTTAGTTTACTTGATTCTCTGTTGTTTCTTTGACCCATTTCATTTATTTTGCATATTGGACTATTATTTTTATCCCATCTTTTGGAGGTTGAGTATTATCTAACCTTTGTGTTTGATGATTGACAGTTTTCTATGCTTCCCAGCTTACCTCCATAAATGTTATACATAGGCTTTTCATGTTGCTCAATTTTTACCATTTTCTAACTCTCACCACGGTTGATCTGAAAGTTTAAAAATAGCATTTTAAAATTTTCAGATATATGACTTTTTAATTTAAAAAAATTATTGATGTAAAATTAAATGATATTGCTGTTTGTATTAACATGTGTCTTGTTAGTATATAAGCATGTTCTTCCTCTTCTTTATTTTATTTTATTTTATTTATTTATTTATTTATTTATTTATTTTGGTTTTTGGGTCACACCCTGCAGTGCTCAGGGGTTACTCCTGGCTCCATGCTCAGAAATTGCTCCTGGCAGGCACAGGGGACCATATGGGGCACCGGGATTCGAGCCGATGACCTTTTGCATGAAAGGCAAACGCCTTACCTCCATGCTATCTCCCGGGCCCCATTTATTTTATTTTTTGACCACACCTTACAGTGCTCAAAGGTTGCTCCTGGCTCTACTCTCAGAAATCATTTCTAGGAGACTCAGGGAAAAATATAAGATGCTAGGGATAGAACCTTAGTCAGCAGGATATAAGCTAAATATCCTTCCTGCTGTACTAGCTCGGGACCCTCCTCTTTTTTATTAAGTGTGTTTTATGCATGAGGTATTATTTGCTTGTGTGTTATGATTATAAACTGATATTTCTATTAATTACTACTTCTGTGTAAACTGAGTAGAGCTTGTTTTTCTCTTTAAGTAATATGTGTTTGATAAATGTGCTGCAAAAGAGAGCACTAAATAACGTACCCTTGTAACTTCTCTTATGTATCCTATGTATGGACTCCTTGAAGTAATTATTATGTACATATTTCTACATAGAAAAATAGACTTGCGATTTTTCTTTTAGAATTTTTGTAACCTCTCATTTCCTGATGTAGATGCACATATAGAAAAAAATCTTAAACAATAGCATTGCATCTTAATTACCTTTTTTTTTTTTTGGTTTTTGAGCCATATGTAACAGTGCTCAGGGTTTGCTCCTTTGTTAAGGGATCTTTCATGGTGTGGATCGAGGGACCATATGGGATCCCCAGGATCAAACCCAGGCTTGCCTTGTGTAAGGCATGACTTATTTATTGAATTATCTCTCCATCCACTGCAACTTGATTATGTTATGCAAAAACACACTTTTAAGAAGTGAAATAACATCGCAAACAAGAACCCCCCTTCTTTCTGAAGATCCTATTTGCTACTTGCCCACTTTTCAGAACCATATTCCCACTTTCCATAAGACATTTCTGTGTTTGTATCTAACTTCATAATACTGATCTTGGTCTTGCCTATTTCTGGTGCCTAACATGTGAGATAATAATTGACTCCTGAGGTATGA
>PVKC010010000.1:0-26512 GCA_004027635.1 Crocidura indochinensis | reverse complement strand
TATTCTAAAGGCCTGGCCTTCAGAAATACAATCCCATAAAGCAAAAACAGTCTTGTTTCTTGTGAGTAATAATTTTCAATAGAAAAGTCTTTACACATTCTACATTAGAAATAATGTATTATGTGCCTCACTGATGAGTGTACATTCACCAATGAATGCGATAGAAAAAAGCAACACAACTTTTAATTAAAGGTTAGAAGAATAGAAACTTCTTTTTAAGAACTCATAAAAATGATTAGAAATGTTTTCTGTACAAAAGTATGAATTCTCATAGAAATCTTTTATTAATAAATACATGAAATTTTTTTCCTTGGCAGTGGTGGATGAGTGACAGACAATATCCAGGTTGCTTTGGATGAAAAGGGAATCAAAGACATAATTCTTAGTAAGGAAAACAAAAGTTGAATGAGGCTGTTCTCTGGGAAGTCAGATAGAAGTGAGTACATGGGGGAAAGGGGCAGATGGCACTTACATTGGAAATATTTTCTTCTACTAAAGGCAGGCCTTCCATATTTTGGCTTTTATAAAGAACACTGAAGGTTAAGTTCTCTTGACTCTTGCTTCACTGTTTTATTCCTTGACCTCAATTTTCTGCCAGAATCTAGACTTCTAGAGAACATAGTGTGTTCACATGAAAGATAAATATGAAGTGAATCCTAAAATGCAATTGAGCATTTTTTGAAGCTTCAAATCTTCTGGCCTTCTATTTTATGGTTAAAAAATAGCATTAAACTGTTTAAAGTCCAAGGTTGTATAAGCTATGTACATTAGAATTTATGACTAGATATTTATAGCCTGTAAATGTTGAGATATTTATTCCTTATCAGTACTTCTGGATTTTTAAATCTTAGTGCTTCCATTGGTGTGAATGAGCATTACCTTTCATAATTTAATGCTCAAAGGGACTTGGAGAAGACTGAAAATTAAAAGTGATTTTAAAGGAAAGTATACAGATATTAATTTAAAAAATGTCTTATTTAAAGCAGTAACTGCTGCATACCTGGGGAGGTGGTTAGTCCATTGAATTTATGCAAAGGTGTTCAGTGGTCTAACATTCCTGGCATTGGTCATTCATCTTAGGACTTCTAGTCCCCATTTTGAGCTTCTTTAAAGGTCAAGAGCTTGAATATAGTCCATTAATTTTGAAAAAAGAACTCCTTTTCCACTTGGTTGCATGGAGGCTGAGCTATGGGTTCCTGGGGCCTATATTCTGTTTACAGCCTGTGGATGGAGCACAGTCGGGCAAATGCCTTGCATGCTCTAATCTAGGACGATTAGATGTGGTTGGATGCCCCAGCATCCCAGCTGGTCCCCCAAGCCAGGAGCAATTTCTCAGGGCATAGCCAGGAGTAACCCCTGAGTGTCACGAGGTGTGGCCCAAAATGCAAAAAGAAGTCAAAGAAAGATCATTATGGGAGGGGGTGGGGAGTATAACATTCATTTTTTGAGCCTCAAACATTCTCTTTTCTCACAATTCCTGTTAGGATCTCCTCATAGCAGGCCATGAAGCCTGTCTGGAGTACAGGTGGGGGTGGGTTGGGATGGAGGGAGATTTGGGACATTGATGGTAGGAATGTTGCACTGGTGAAGGGGGTGTTCCTTACATGACTGAAACCTAATCACAACCATATATGTAATCAAGATGTTTAAATAAAGAAAAAATAGAAAAATAAAATATCTACATTCATTTACAAATAAAAACAAAAAAGAAGTCCAACAGACCACCCTGGAAGCAGAGATCTTGTCATCTCATGGCTGTCTGTCTGTCTGTCTGTCTGTCTGTCTTTATCCTTCTTGCTCTCCCTTTCTCTCTCTTTTTCTCTTTCTCCCTCCCTCTCTTGCTCTCTCTCACCTTCAAAGCTCTGCTACTCTATTCTCTCCCTTTTTATTCCTATCTCAGGGTTCAAGGACAGTAGCAGCCACCTCTGCTCCCACTCACCCATTCCCAAATCTGTAGCCAGGGGAGCTTCTGACAGAGGCTGGACCCCCTTTGCTAACTATAATGCCTGGTCTCTCAATATCCACCTCCAGACTTGTCCTGACTTGGGCAGGGGTGGGGGTGGTGTGGGTTGGGCTCAGAGAAAGCAGAAGAAAGCTGGCGAGCAAGACCAAGGCATGTACACAACTTTCAAGGCGTCACCATTATGTCTGAGTCCATTCCCAAAATTGGTTAGCCTCAGCCAAGGACTGTTTCCTGCCCTGGAAACATTCCTAAAGCATGTTATCTGGCATATTTTAACTGTGTGTAGTGTGTGGGAGAAAAGTCTAATGCTTCTACCCAAAATGTCACACCAAACTTGAAACTACTGTGTAATTTCAACAGAAAGAAGTTTACAGTTTCATGGGTCTTCATCTCCATCATTTGATGGGTAATATTTAAGTTAATGATTTTATATTTTACACTTTAGCACAGTTGGGCTGATCAATGCCTACACTACAAACAAGTAAGAAAGAAAAGGTACCTTCATAATTTTTCCATCACTCACTGAACCTCCAAATAAACTACACTCCTCAAGATAGTGGGCAGATGTGGGGAGGCTAGAGATATGGAGAGAGATGAAGAATTAATCTATATCACTAATATCTTCTGGTCTAAATAAAATCTACATTTCCTGTGGATAACTGGCAACAAAATTTTTAAACATTCTTATTTTTATGCAAATGGCATAGCATAATATAAAGTTTTGAGTTACTGCCTTGAAAAGCAACATGGGTGTAGCAGCGGGTAGAGTGGGTGGGAGGCTCTACACCTTATGAGCTTGCTTCCTGAAGCTGCCTCAAGCCTCTCAGATTGGGGTGTCCTCCATTTTTCACATACTTTTTCATTCAAGCCTTGAGCAGTAGCCTCAGGAAGCCCAAACTCTCTTCCTTTGTTTTTCTGTTGGAATAGCGTTAAAGATGAGTGGAGTTAAAGGTAGAAGGGTTCTAACTTCTTGCTGTTGCTTTTATGAACCTACCCAAACATTCAATCATCCTCTTTCATTAGATAGACCTATGTTCCCTATTTCAGTGGGTTATTTATTTGTAATAGTAATAAATATATCATGTAAACCTCCAGAAAACACTAGGTGTATTTATGGGGAGGGGGTCCTCACACTGGTTTAGCCATTTCAAAATACCAGCCAAGTTTTATGTGTGCATAAGATTATCCCTAAGAAAATCAAACTTTATGTGTGCATGGGATGATGCCTAAGAAATGATGATGCTCCTTTTCTGCCTCTTTTCTGCCGAGCCGGCTCTAAACAACAAGGAACTTCCCCAGGACCCGCACCTGGTAAGATGTCCCCACAGGACCCACGTGGGGCCAATCGAGCCAGGTGATTGGGCACCCAGAGACTTTAAAAGAACACCAACCATGCACTCTGCCGCTTTTCTGCCTCTTTCCTGCTGAGCCAGCTCTGAACAACAAGGAACCTCTCCAGGACCCGCACCCAAAAAGCGTGGCCATGGAGCGAACCCCCAAATTCCATTACTGCACATTTTAAGAAGCAATTTAAAGCCAAAAAAAAATATATAATGTATTACATTCTGGGGACTTGCGGGACAAAGTAATTGTATATGGGTTCTGTTTTATTTTTCTTAATGTTCTTTGGCTGAAAGCTCAAAGTTAAGATATCAGTAAGGGGACCTCTGAGAATTCTGTTTATGGGTGATTGCCCTTCCACTGTAACTGTACCTTGTCCTCTTTCTTTGCATCTTTGTTCTCATAATTAAAAATAAAAAAAAAGAAATGATGGTGTTTATGCTAAAACAGATCTATATGTTAATAAAAATCAATTCTGAACAAGAAATGAAGGTTTCTACTCCAGGCAGAATTCTGTATATAATTAAGTTTGCTTGCTACCTGAAAAAATAAATTTAAAAATATGATCAAGATTATAGGCAGATTTTCTTAGATATCTTCCATCTAGTTTGCTTTTTTAATCAACCAAGTAGATATTATATCCTTTTATATATTTTTGGCTTTACTTTTCTAATAGCTGCTATGCACATTTCACTACTTTAATGTATTAAATAACACTACTAAACAATATCATTAAAATGTGTTTTGAGGTTAAGTTTTTTTTCATTAGTGGTGTGCTGCTTATAAAAAAATTGGCGTGAGTCTCCATGGTTTCCTCAGAGGCCTAATTGTTAATACACAACAAGAGCTTCTAAGAAAGAACTATAGTGCCAAGCAGTGTTTCAAAACACTGTTAACTGTATCTCCTTTTCTTTTTTGATAGGAAGTAGAAAGATAGAAACTAGGTGCCACGAGGAAAGGGCAGAGTAATTAGTCTTTCACTAGCTCATTTTCATTTGCAAGGGAAGAAAGAAGTGAGAGGTTATTTTTTTTAATCTATCAAGATTTTTAATTAAAAAAATTCCAAACAGCCTCTCTTGTTAGCAGCAATAAGAACACAGACATATTGATTCGAAGGAGGTGATTTTCCTGACAACTGAAGGGATTTTTACCACAATGGGCCTTGAAAAGAGAATATGGAAATTGACTGCTATGGAGTCTTTCAGGTCTTTAGAAGGTTGGACATTTACCTTGCTAATGATTAAATACAATGATAAAATTGAATTAAATCTGTTTCAAATAAAAAGTCTTATACAATGATGATCCCAGTATTTCAGGGATCCATTTGAATCAGTGGCAACGGTTATAATATTACTGGGACCTAACTGAAATGGAAATTCTCTAATTCTGTTCAAGGTCCTAGTTTTCTAAGAAAACATCTAGCAGTAGGCCAAGACAGTGAGCTTTCACTCAGTGATCTCTACAGGGACTAATAAGGTCCTGGTAGTTTTTATATAAGAGTGTTAATAGCAGCAGATTCTAGGAACTTCTAAGCTTCTGCCAACAAATCTCCCATACTAGCCAGCCAGGGCCACCTCCTGAAGGACATGAGCCCCATGGGCCAAGGTCATAAGGAAGACTTTATAGGGAAAGGATATAGGGAGGTTCCAACTTTCTGATGATCCTTATGATTGGCTCTTGTCCAATCCTTCCTACTCCCTTGCCTTTCCCTGATTGGCTACCTGTTATGGCCGGGTAGCTTCGGCCAGGATCTATGGAAATAGAAGACCAAGCATCTGGCTTACACCATGTGGCTCTTACAAAATGGTTTCTCTCCCTGCTCAAAACCTAAGAAGTCTGCCATGTGACCTTTACAAAATGGCATCCCTCATTCAGAACTCAGGTCCCAACATGGTTACATAATGAAAACCATTCAATACTGCAACGTGGCCAAATCACACAGTTTCCCAACATCAGGTTCATCCTTTTGCTCATTTTCTGCTTTTCTAATATTGGAAATTTACTTTGCCGCACCATCAAGATCTTTGCATTTAGAGATGCTTTTAAGTTGCAAGGAGTTTTATATTGAAGCCTGCAGGGAAATAACTTTAGACTACTTTGGAGCAGAAAAACTTGGCACCAATGGCACAGGACCTCTGGATTGATGGTTTGCGAATATGTTTCCAAAACTCTGTCAGGGTAACTTTTTCAAGGACTTGGAATAACTTTCACAGTCTATTAAAGTCAAGTGTTTTCCGAGATGGCTGAAAGTTTATTGCTATCTTCCACACTTGCCTTTTTTGAGTTTTCTACTTGGATTAAATGGACTGAAGGAAACAAAGCTTTATTTTATCTTGTGGTCCTAGGAATTGGCAGCGTTAGCTGGTCATTTCTTGCCTCTGACCTCAGGATATAAATGAACTGTCTTGAAAATTGAAATGTATTTTGAATTACTATGCAGGATACCCTTAAATATAAATATAAAATACAAAAAGATTAAAATTGTGTTCAATTAGTTTAATTAATTGAAATATATTCAAATACAATATAACTTAAAAACTTTAGACTTTTGCAAAATAAAAAATAAGCCCTTTTATCAAACTTTTATCATTCATAAGATAGAGGATGTTTAAGATGTATCTTAAAGATGCATGATGTAACTTAATATTCGCATTTTGAAAACTTGCTTTTGTGTACTTACATATAGAAAATCCAGAGATAGGATAAATTAATGAAATAGTTTTTGAAAGTTGTATTTTATTGTATATCGTTTCTTTGTAGCTTGCAAAGCAATTTTGAAGAATTTATAAATATTCTCAATTAAGCTTTACCCAACAGTTAAAGCAATTTTTAACTCCTAGAAATAAGAGATATTCTTAGTGCTGTATATAAGATAAAAATTAACTTCTAAATGGTTGTAGTCTTTTTTAGCAACCGTAGCTCAATTACAATAATAATTAACTCTATTCATTCCTTGCATTCACATAGCATTCATCCTGAGAAAGGCTACAGTTTGTAACTTTGAATTAACACATTTTTTCCTGCCATGCTCTTCAGAACATGCCACTTCTATTTTATGGATGGAAAAAACTTAATGATAAGATCAAATAAGATACCCACCATTAATTAGTTGGTCAGGGGTATAAGCATACAGAGTTGAGATGTGGTTTGTTGTATGGATTTATTTGCCTGATGTATCTCAGTTGTTTGTATTCACTTTCTGGGCATTGCCTTGTCAAGAAATTGTCAATTCTCTCCAACTTTTTACTTCCCTTTTGAGTTTAATATCAAAAAATCTATTTATTGTCTGGCTCTAACCCATAAGGTCTCAGAAGGCAAAAGGTCCTCATAGTTTCATGTTTTTGTGTTTGTCTTGTTTATTTTGGGGCCACACTCAGCAGTGCTCAGAACTTACTCCTGGCTCTGTGCTCAGGGATCATTCCTAGAGGAAGGTTCATCTCCTAGAGGAGAACCAAATACTTTATGACTGAGATTTCTAAAGTGACTTGATTCTTTGGCAAATGCAAAATATTTTCCATTCCCTTAGATCTTAATTTTAATTCAGATCCTTTGACTCATGTAAAAATATAAGTAAATGATCCTTTTAGATATACTTTAATGCCTATTGGTCTCAGAAGAGTCTCACAATGAAAAACTCCAATTTCCTTTATTCATTAACTGTTAAGAAGTCCTAGGGAGACAGGCATCTATAATATTCATGAAAAACATTTCATATTAATGAGCTCAGATGTGAAAAATAGGTCCTTTTAGAATTCTGACTTTTGATGCACTAGTGGCCCAGAATTTCATTAATACTATTAAAATACATTCCATAATAGAATTGTAATATTTAATCTTGTATTATTTATATATAATTTAAAAATAACCAAAATGTGATAATCTTGTAACTACTCTATCTATAAACTTTTTAGTAAAAAATAAGCAAGTAGAGGAGAAAAAAATAAGCAAGTAAAGCTCATCTTTCCAAAATATTATTTCAAAGAACTTCTCTTTAACCAAAGCAGGAGTTAGCATTTTGATATATATATATTTAATTATATATATTTATTTAATTATATATATATTGCTTTGCTTTTTTAAAATTTGTTTTGGGGCTACACCTGGCAGTGCTCAGGGCCTATACTTGGTTTGGTGCTCTGGGGTCATTCCTAACAGTACTTGGAGCATCATGGAATGCTACAAACTAAACTTGTGCCTTCCACATGCAAAGCATGTGCCCTTTGAATTATCTCCCTAGCCCATAATATTACTGTTATATGCTATTTGCTGAACTTTTTTTTTTAAATTCTTTGTGGTCATGGTCTCACACTCAAGACAATAACTCTACCATTGAGCCATATCCCTGTCTCAACCTTTGACTTTCTGAAAGGATAAGACAGAAATGAATTTGTTTCTGTTTTATGAATTCCACATCTTTCATTAGGAAGTCCTAAAACCAGGCATTTATTATCTTCTTTGTTCTTACTGATTTTACCCCTTCCATCTCTTTCAATCTTGCCCTTTGATAAAAATCCTGATGTCTCTGTGAGATTCCCCTTTTCAAACTGCTATGTTATTTGTTGCATGAGATAAAAATTTTCACCTTATATAGAAGTGAGAAAAAAAATTTTTTTAATTTTTTTATGGTTTTTGGGTCACACCCGGCAGTGCTCAGGGGTTACTCCTGGCTCCATGCTCAGAAATTACTCCTGGCAGACACGGGGGACCATATGGGGCACCGAGATTGGAACCGGTGACCTTTTGCACGAAAGGCAAACGCTTACCTCCATGCTAAGAAGTGAGAAAATTATCCAACTTTCTAGTTTCCCTAATACTGCCCATATTTAGCCAAAATCATAAGAATGTGTTAATTTATTTATAAATATATTTTAATACATATTTATATGCATTATATAAATATAGTATATATTGATTATTATATAATATATAGAATCAAATATGTTTATTAAGTATGTTCCATCTTTCATGTTATGTACTAAGTAATAGTACTAGGATTATCTTATTCAATTCTTACTAAGCTCCTGTGTGTGTATATATATATATATACATATATACATGTATATATGTATGCATATATATACCATTATATATATTATTCATTTAAACTCTTATTCCAGGTTTAATGGATAGGGAGAAATAGAGCTGCATTTGAACTCAGGCTCTTCAAAACACTATACAATGTAGCTAATAGCAGATATTAAATTATTATATTTGTTATTAACCCATAAAAAACTTAATATTGCACTGGTGAAGGTGGATGTTCATTATATGACTGAAACCCAACTACAATCATATTTGTAATCAAGGCGTTTAAATAAAGATATTTTTTAAAAAAAGTTGGTGTATAAAGCATACAGAAACTTACTCCAGCTTAAGGGATGAATGATCCGCCCCCTCTTACCACTACATCCCATCCCGCCGCCAAGTGTCATTGCTATGATGCAGCTTTCCGGTGTTCAGCCCTCTGTTCAGCTTTTTTGGGACAAGGGGGCATTCTGTCTCTAGCTGTCCTATTAATCACTGCATCCCGACCAGCTGCTCTTGAAGGAGCCCCCTCTCCCTGCTCTCATTGTAGATCACAATTTAAAAAATCAGAGTTACTCACTACAAATGACAAATGTAAAATGATTATTGGCACTCCAAAGTCTAGCTTTATTAAACATATTGTAAACTTTTGAGGGTTCTACTCTTTTTCCTCTTATGTTTTTAAATTTCCATTTGGTGTCCATATACTCTTATATGGTGAATATAACCCAAACCCTATGTTGTAACAGGAAAAGTAGGAGGTCATCTTATATGCCCGAAAATGTGGTATATGTTCAATTATGGCCTATATGCTGTTTTCACACCAATTTATAACACCATCTTAAAGTCCAGACTTTTTTGAAACCCAAGTATTTAATAAAACTTTTCTCACTTTTCTCATATATGTCCCTTTCTTTTTTTTTTTATTTATGTACTTATTTATTTTTTTAATTCTTTGTTTTGGTTTGGATATTTTTTTTTGTCCCCAATTTCCAATACAGACCAGGCAAGGGTCTGAGTTGAGGTGTATATAGGGTGCATTTACTGTACCTCCTCTTTCTATACAGTCCGTGTGAAGAACACAGCCTGTGGTAAGAATTGGGAGGCCTTATTTTTTCTTTTCTTTTTTGATTTTTTCCTTTTTTTATTTAAACGTTTTGATTACATATATGATTGTGATTAGGTTTCGGTCATGTGAAGAACACCCCCTTCACCAGTGCGACATTCCCACCACCAATGTTCCAAGTCCCCCTCCCTCCCACCCCACCCACACCTGTACTCCAGACAGGCTTTCCAGTTCTCTCATTCATTCACGTGATTATGGTGGTTTTCTGTGTATTTATTTTTATAGCTGCACTCACCACTCTTTGTGGTGAGCTTCATGGATTAAACTGGGAATTCCAGCCTCCTCTCATTGACTCTGATGATTGTTGCAATGATGATTTAAAGAAAAAAAAAAGAAAATAAAAAAAATATATGTCCCTTTCATAGTCTTCATCATGATAGTGAACACTATACCTATTTTTTAGTCATAGTTATTATTATTTTTTTTTGGTCACACTCAGAAGTGTTCAGGGGTTACTTCTGGCTCTACACTCAGAAACAGCCCCTGGTAGGCTCAGGGGACTATGGGATGCCAGGATTTGAACCACCATCCTTTTGCATGCAAAACAAATGCCTTACCTCCATGCTATCTCTCTAGCCCCCCGTTTAAGTCATAGTTGTTGTCATTAAAATTAACTGCAATTCTTTCCACTTAAATTCTTTCAATTTCTTGTACTGGTTCTCTTTGACTAATTGTCCTTATGTGATAATCCAATTGCAATAATCCTTTTGTTCATAAATTTTAAACTCTTCCTTTTAAACTCCTCTCTTCCTTATATTAAATATAATCTCCACTCAATATAAACAATTTATTTAATACATTAATTTTGTCTCTCTTTAGTTATTCTTATTTATTAAAACTCCAATATTTTTAAAATTTTATAATCTACCAAATAGCCATGCTTACTCACTATAAATCCATGAATTAAAACTAAGTGCAACCTAAATTTGTAGACACTATAATTTAACTTTCACACTCTTTGGAAGATTTCAAAACCAAATTACCAATATTTCTTTCCTACTTCTCCTTGAAGAAATAACATGCTCTTCTAAGAATGAGATCATTAGAAAAGAACTGATCATCTACCAATATTTGATCATCTCTAATCTCCTACCAGTATCTGACCATATCTTTTGCTTTCTTGATGGAATATAAAATGAAGTATCCATGCACACGTCTAATATCATGTCTAATATTATACCATGCATCAGAGTCTACATTTCCTTGTACACGTAAGGGAATTATTTCAGGAATTGGTTTTTCTTTCTTTCCTTCTTTCATCGTTTCCTTCCTTCTTTCCTACTTTTCTCCTTTCCTCCCTTCTTTCCTTTTTTCCTTCCTTCCTTCTTACCTTCCTTTCTATGTTCCTTCCTTGTTAACTTCCTTTCTATGTTCCTCCCTCCCTCCCTCCTTCCTTCCTCCCACCCTCCCTCCTTCCTTCCTTCCTTCCTTCCTTCCTTCCTTCCTTCCTTCCTTCCTTCCTTCCTTCCTTCCTTCCTTCCTTCCTTCCTTCCATTTTCTTTCTCTTTCCCTTCTTCATTTTTTCTTTCTATTCAACACATTAGGTGGCACTCAAAACTTATATATAGTACTTAGGACTTATTCTGTTCAGCTCTCAAACTTTTTCCCTTTTAGTTCTTAAAGTAGCAATATAATTATCGTTAATAATATTAGCATTGTTTCAATATTAGCAATGTTTCACTGTCTACTGCCTCAGACATTACTATTGGCTTACATATGTAATGCCATTTTTCCATCGTTAAAAAAAATTATGTTTTTTGGGGGGAGGGCACCACAACTACTGACACTCAGAGATTACTCCTGGCTATGCGCTCAGAAATCTCTCCTTGCTTGGGGGTCCATATGGGACACCGGGGGATCGAACCGTGGTCCATCCTAGGCTAGTGCCAGCAAGGTAACACCTTACCACTTGTGCCACCACTCCAGCTCCAAAAATAAATTTAACCCCTGATTTCTACTTTCTGATTATATGGTTATTTATTGCCCTACTTTGTAGCATTACTCCTCCATTTTAAGTCTCTGATTCTAGTCATCTAACAACTTTAAACTATCTCTCACCAGTTTTTCACCTCACCATCTATAAATATTTCTTCATTCAGGGAACCAGTGAATGTAATATTTTTAATAGTCAACTGTCCCTAGTCACCATATTATGTTATGGCACGTTTGATTTTGCTCATTTTTTTACCTGAACTCTCTCTATATGTCATACTTCATTTTAATCTTACCTTTCTTGTTGCTCTTCACTCTTTTTTGAAGACTTTGTCCATTAGCCATCTAAGATCTGATATTCCAATATTTCTTTTTTTACTCATTACTTGATGATCTCATCTACTAGCCGGGTTATAACTTATTTCTATAAAATAACTATGAAATTTATTATATTACCTTAAATATATTTCTCCACTTACTGACTCATGTGTGCTGCTATCCCCTCAACATTTTGATGGTATGTTTACGAAAGATCTTAAACTTTGCATCAATATGAAGCCTTCTTCACCTCAGATAAAGGTACATTAGAACTTTTTCTATTTTTTTGTTTGTTTTGGAGTCACAACTCAGTTGTGCTCAAGGCTTACTCCTCAGGGATTCTGCATTCAGGGATCATTCCTGGTGGTGCTCAGGAGACCATATGGGATGTTGACATCAAACCTGGGTCAGCCATGTGCAAGACAAATGCCCTCTCTGCACTACTATCTCTCCAGCTTCAATAGTTTTTCAATTTTTTCCAGAAAAAAATAAACAGAATCTGATGCTGAAATAACAACACAGAAGTAGTATTTGCCTTGCATGTGGATGACTTAAGTTCAAACCTAGCATTCCATATGGTCCCCCAAGCCTCTCAGGAGTAACCCCTCAGTGCCACTGGGTGTGGCAAAAAATCAAGAAAACTTCGAGTCATTAATGACTTGATTTTTCTCCTCTAAGATCTATAATTTCTCAGAGAATATTACTGTAGTCTCTAAAATATTACTGTTTGAAGATAACTTCAAAATATGTTCAGAATATCAACAGTTAATGCTAATTATGCCTCTTAAATTCTTGGCTAAGCCATAAACAATTCTTAAAATTATCTTTCTATAGTCTACAGTTTGGTTTCAATGCAGCAACAATACTAATTTTAATAAGTAAGTCATGTTGTGTAAATACTGTTTTTAAAATGTATCATTCTCCGAGCCTAAGGAAAATAAGACCCAAAACCCTAGTAATGACATCCCTGGTTCTACATTATAGAGTCATGTACTTTGATAAGTACCTACATTCATTTTCCTCTTTACTCTTCTAACTTCCATCATACTGGTTCTTTTACTGTTCTCTGAACATCTGGGTTTTGAGTGGTAGCACAGTGGTAGTTTGATCCCTGGCATGCCATATGGTCCTCAGAGCCAGGAGATATTCTGAGCACAGAGCCAGGAGTCACCCTTGAGAGCTGCTGGGTGTGCCCCCCCAAAAAACACCCCAAATAAACAAACAAAAACTAGAACATTTATTGGTTTTGTCTTTAGGTCTTTGTACCTGATCATGTTAAGAATGCTTCTTTCCGGTGAAGGAGAGATAGCATGGAGGTAAGGTCAGTGGTTCAAATCCCAGCATTTCATATGGTCCCCTGAGCCTGCCAGGAGTGATTTCTGAACGTAGAGCCAGGAGTAACCCCTGAGCGCTGCCTGGTGAGACCCAAAAACCAAAAAACAAAACAAAACAAAACAAAACAAAAAACAAAACAAAAAAAAAACCCAGAATGCTCCTTTGTTTGTTATTCCATAGATTGTGTTTGTTTCGATTTTTGTAATGAAAATTGTTCTTCACTATTTATTTAAATTGCACCATTTATTTAATTGCACCATTTCATTTCTAGCATTCTTGATTTCTGCCACTATTTTATTTTTTCTTTCTTTCTTATTTTTTTCCTCATTTTTTCTTTATAAAATATCACTTTTAACACATTGGGTAATTTACACATTTAGTATGACTGTACATTATTAACTAATTTACTATTTATACTAAAGAGTTAGAATCTGTCTATTTTTTCACTGATGTGTTTCAAGTTTCAAAACAATTTTTAGCATGTAGTAAGAGATCAATAATTTCTGTTCAATATTTGTTTAAAATCTGACTCATTCCAGTTTAAGCCCAATACCCAAATTTATTTCTCATACATTGTTTTTCCTCATAGTTTAAAAACTATTCAATAACAAATTCTGTCCCAGGGGTCCTCAAAGTTTTTAAACATGGGGCCAGTTCACTGTCCCTCATATCGTTGGAGGCCGGACTATAGTAAAAACAAAAACTGCAAACAAATTCCTATGCACACTGTATATATCTTATTTTAAAGTGAGGAAACAAAATGGGAACAAATACAGTATGTGACCCTCGGACCGTAGTTTGAGGACCACTGATTTAAACTATTTCCCTAAAAAGACCCTTTTGTGTCACTGTCCTTACTACTGCTAATTTGAGTATTAAACCTTCATCATTTATTGTGTGATGTCTTTGTTTTGTCTTTACCTCTCTCTTTGAAAAGCAAAATCAGTGTGGGGCACTAAAAATGCAGATCAAATGTATCTACTCCTGATCAAATCTTTACAGACAGAACAGTTGCATTTCATTTTTCATGGTGATGTTTTGTATTTTTATTTTTAAATTTTTAAATTTAAATACTGTGGCTACAAGTTGTTAAGAATAACGGATTTTTCTCTCCACAGATAAAGTTCATGATTGAGTTACAATCATACAATGTACAATAGCCTTCACTAGTACAAATTGCCCACCAACAATGTCCTCAGTTTCCCTGCAACCCTCCTTGAGATCCTCTTCATTTTAGCCTGAGAAGCTTTCTTTATCTGCCTGTTCCCTCCCCACCCCCCATTGACATTTTGCTTCCCACTGCCTCTTAATCACTTTAGCTAGCTCCCCAATAAGGAATCACTGGATCCTATACCAGACTGCCTGAAATTCTTTTCCCCTCCATAAGTTACTTGGTTCACACCTTCACTTCCTTCTAAGCTCATTTTCCATATCATCTTTTTTGTTTTGTTTTGTTTTTACCAAATATCTTCTTTTCATTTTTCCTGACCCTCCTATCATATTTCCAGTTTCATCTTTAGAACTTTGATTCAACAGTAGATTGAAAACAAATCTACTGTGGGATTTCTAGGTCTCACCGTTGGCTTCAACAAAGATAGAAGACCCATGAAAACTTGTTGACTTCTTTCTCATCCTCCAGTTAGTTTAAGTTCAGTTAAATTTCATAACTGAATCATGCCTCTTAATAAATGGGCCTTAATTTTACTACACCTCATTTTTTGTTTTGTTTTTGTTCTTTGAAATACACATTGTGTTTTACCCAAGACTACACAAAGGGGTTTTACCCAGTAGTGTATGTAAGAGAAGATGGAATTGTCAGCATCCAGTGTACAAAGCATGTTCACCTACTCTTGGACACATTCTCAGCTCTACAACTCTTTTAAGTGTGCCCAGTGACAACTCATAATGTTTTGAGAGTTGGGGGAACAAGATGAGGAGGGGAAACAAAAAAAAACAAAACGCTATGGTTAGAGTGCTATTGACTAGCAAAATATAAGATGACTTATTTTCTATTTTTTTCTTACAGGCAAGAAAGCATTCTTTACATGATGCAAAATTTCTAATTTGCAATCATGGGTATTGAAAACAATAGCAATTCGAAGTTAGTATTGTGACCCCAACCCGTGGTGACAGCACTGCATTACCAGATGGTGCCATCTAGAGGTCATGAGTTTTATTTGACCTTGTCTTTTGGCCCCAGCTGAACCTTGTGACCAAGTTGTCAGGCTTTTATTGAATAATCCCATACATAGTGTACCAGTTACTCAGTGATGTGTGCAGAAAACTCTTCCCTTTTAAAAATGTTTGAATATAGAAGTACAAGTTTTTGTATTAGAATATCTGATCTGTTTTTTTTAAACAGTCTTATTCTAGAATTGACCAAAGAAATGTTCTAATGAGAGATTAAAATGCCAAGAATCACGCTGTTGTATATCTCATTTATGCTGCACATTTAAAGTCACAAGTTTTCTTTTTTTACAGGGGAAGAAAAGGTGAGTCCTGGAACACACTCAGGATTTATAGAAAAGACCTCTTGGCTCTGCTCAGGGCACCATGTAGAAGGGTATTGAAACCAGGTCAGGCACTCACACCAGGTAGGTAAATAAATGCCTTAAACCCCTGAATTATCTCAACTACTACAGATAATTCTCCTATCCTCCATTTAAAACTATACACTAAACCTATCTTACAAAATTTTATTTTCTTAAGTAATTCTCTGTTTCTATAAAACCCCTAAACACTAATTTTGAAGACTTTGATAATTATTACTTGCCTAATTTTAAATTCTAGGAAAAAATTAAGATTATTTTGAGATTAATTTTACTTAGATATAATTGATATGCCATCTAATTTGTCAACAATGTGCTCATTTGGTTTGGTTATATATTGCAATATGGCTACTACCCTATCAACTTTTAATATCTCTATCACATCACCATATTTAATATCTATCACATCATTTTTATTTTATGGTAAGAAGGATCTAGTCTCTTAAAAACTTTGAAGTTATATTGCACCAATTTTGTCTATAATCAACATATTATACCTACAGTAGATCTGTAGTCTAATTTATTTACCTGTTTTAAAATTTTCCAATTCCTACTCCCAGTCTCTGGTAATTACTACTCCACTCTATATTTTGATATGTGACTTTTTTTAATATGTTTGTAACATATGCGTTACAAACAGTTATTTATCTTTGCTTAAATTATTATTATTAGGATGATAAGTTCCACCTATGTTCTCAAAATTGCAGGACTTTCATAATATCCCATTGTATGTATGTCTGTATATGTACAATCAGAACATCTTACTCTATTTATTTCTTGATAGCCATTTAGGCTTTCATTTTTTGATTATTATGAACCCGTAAAACATCTGAGGGCTTGTATATCTTTGATATTCAATTTAATTTTTTTTTGAAAATGTCTTTAGAAAATTTCTTTATAAATTTTTATTTCTAAAACTTAAAAACTCCTGGCCCTACACTCAGAAATTACTCCTGGGAGTAATTCTCTAAGCTTGGAAGACCATCTGGGAAGCTGGAGATAGAACCCCTGGTGACCTCATGCAAAGTTAATGCCCTACAGGATTGTGCTATTGCTCCAGCCCCTCATTCCCCTTTAGCTCTACATTGTTTGTTCAACATTTCCATTTTCTTTTCTTTTCGTTTTTATCTTTTGATTTGGGACCACACTCGATGATGCCCAGGTTACTTCTGGCTAAGTGCTCAGAAATCGCTCCTGGCTTGGGGAACCTTATGGGACACCAAGAATCGAACACAGGTCTGTCCTAGATCAGCAATGTGCAAGGCAAACTCCTTATACCACTGTGCCATCATTCCGGCCCCAACATTTCTATTTATTTTATAGTCTCCCATTTTCCCTCTAATTATGCTAACTGTAATTGTTCCATCAAAAATGTAAAATTCTGAAAGTTCTGAAGCCTAATAGTAAATATCAAAGTAGGAAAATACTGGATTGAAAGTGACATGTTGATTTATTATTTTGGATAAAATAAAAATATATGGTGTATAATAAACAAAGCCTACGTAGGGATCTTATACATTTTTGAAATTGAGGAGCGTGATAATTTAGACTGCAGAGAGTAAAGGTCTCTCTAATCAGTGATTTGTAACAGACTTCTGAATTTTTATAATTGCCATTCAGCTGCAATGAAGACACTCAGTCTTTCTTTTCACATTTCATATACTGACATTTTACTCTGTCATTGAATAAAATCACTAAAATGATTGTAGTACCTAGCTAAGAATAAAAACTAGGCCCATATATTGACCACACTAGTGACACTAAGCACGGCCCATATTTCTGAAAACTTATTTTCAGTTAGATGTTAAGCTGGTGATACAATTCAGAAACAGAAAAAGACATAAAGCACAAATAAGAGGACATATTTATCTTTAATATTTCAAAAATAAGGAAATGAAGACCTGTAAATGAAAATTTATTCTATTTCTAATTGGAAAATAACTTTTTTCCTCCTCAATAATGTATATAATAAGATAGCAACTTTCAGTTACTAAAATAAATAATTCTTTTAAACATGTATTTATTTATTTATTTTGGTTTTTGAGCCACACCTGGCAGAGTGCAGGGTTTACTCCTGACTCTATGCTCAGAAATCACTCCTGGCAGGCTTGAGGGATCATGTGGGATGCCGGAAATTGAACCAGGGTCTGTCCCAGGTCAGCCACTTGCAAGGTGACAAATAGTCCTACCACTATGCCATTGCTCTGGCCCCTAAATCATGGTGCTTAAATAAAAATATTATAAAAAAATAAAATGAAACAAATCTTTCATTATAAACTCCACAGTTATATTTTCTGTATTAAACTGCTAATATAGATGTAAAGAAATTGTTAAGTGTTTTCCTATTTCTTTCCCACTATTTGAACAATTAACAGTAGAGACATGGAAAAAATCAAAGTTTGTGTATGAATACTTAGATAATTTTTCTAGAACTTGCATGGGATGTAGATAGATGAAATCTACTGAAGGATGCTCATTAAGTAGTATTTTACTGATATTTCTGAAATGCTGTATTTCTACTAAATTGAACTCACAGTTAAATTGAATCTATAATTGAGAAAGAGAAGGAACATGAGAGTAGATGCCAATAAGGATATACTTTCTTAATAGTGATAGAAGAAGCTTTTTTTTTTTTGTTAGATAATCTAGTGACTCTAAGAGTGACAGGGGTTATCACAACTGTCAAGGTGTAAGAAATCATAAGCTCTTGCTGGAATAAAATTTTCCTCCATGCAAGATTAGCATGGTTAATGCAAGCACTCTTTTCCTGTCTTAATGTGTTCACTGCCAGGGGGAAAAAACCAGAGGGACTATCCATTAATCTCATATTTGAAATAAATACACTAAAATTTTGGATGAGAGAGAGAGAGAGAGGAAAAGTTGAGTAGATTGAACTAACTGGTGAGAAATTTTGCTTGCTTTTGCTGGGTAATTGAACTAGTAAATATTTTCTTCACTGGGTGATGATAGTTTAAAGTTATCAATTCATTTTCAGAACTATGAGACTCTTGGAGGGCATATTCAAATATTAAGTTTCTTTATTACCTTTCTCTTTTTTATCAGGAAGGATTTTTTAAAGAGGAGATATTTATTTGTAACCTCAGATTTAGGGTCTGGAGACTAAACTGTTCACTTTCTTGATGCTCAGATGTTCGAAAAACAAGATTATGAAAAATAAAGCCATCAGGATTGACTTTTTATGCTTGTCAATTATATTTGTCAAGTTATTTACTCTGGGAATATAATTCTGCAAGTAAATTCTTATTTGTTATGGGATTTCTTGTAACATTAAAAATAAAATACAAAATTATTGGTTTGTTATAAATAGCTGACTTGTTCAGAGAGAGAGAAAATTAAGATTTGCCACAAATCTCAATCTATTATATAAATTTCATTAAAACTTTTAAAAGATTTTGGGAGAGGATTTCTATAGTTGAGTAATCAATTGTACATAACTTACTTTAGAGGGATTTTGAGACTGTTCCCATATTAAAAATATTTCTTTAGTTCTAATATTTGTATGTTTAAAATTACTTCTTTTGATTTAAATGTTACAAGAATAGGAAGACGAAGAGTGATGGAAAAATCTGAATGCTGAGTTTGTGAAGTAGATAAAATAAGAGACAGCATCATGTCTCTCATGAAAGAAAAAAGTATATAATATGTGGTCCAAGGTCAGTAACCATGGTTACTTGGGTATTTACGGAAATATTTATATCTAGCAGGGAGCAGTTAATTAAAATCCTTCATGTGACCACACACCACACTGTATAGTGAGAGGGCAGGAGAGAGAGAAGAAAGAGAAATAGAGAGAAGAGCAAGAGAGAGCAAGAATGAAAGAGTGTGAGAGCCATTCATTCATACACACAGATTCCGTTCCTATGGAGATTTTGAGGAAATAACAATGCAATGCTGTTGGTTATTTGCATATTTGTATTTCCGTGTGCATTTAATCATGTGGCATATTGTACCTAATATTTTCAAAAATAATTAAAACAAGGTACTCTCTTCTTTATCTGTGGACAACCTGACATTTTTGAAAATGAAGATAAAAGCAGACCCTAATTTTTTCCGAAACTGATAATTAAACCTCTGTAGAATCAGCCTGTGTTCAATGAGGATTGGTGGAACAGTCTTAATGTTTATATTCCTTTATTAATTCTATAATAAGACATTTTTTCAAATTTTAGTAATTAAATACTTTCAACATCCTGAGTACAAATTGGACTAGTCTACATTCACAACAGCAGTAAATGAGTGTCTTTCTCCTGACATTTGTACCAGCAGGTTGTTCTTGTTCTTTGTGATGCATGGCAGTCTCTGTGGTGTGAGATATCTCATTGTTGTTTTTGTTTGCATTTCCCTGATGATTAGTCACTTGGAGCATCTTTCCATGTACCTTTTGGTCATCTGTATTTCTTCTTTGTGGAAATGCTTCTTCATTCATTTTCCACCCATTTTCTGGATGGTGTTAGATCTTTTTTCTTACTAAGCTCTCTCTCTCAATATATTTATGTGCATATATATATCGACTCACATATCCTGTATATTAGCTGTTTATTAATGGGTGTTGAGTGAATAATTTCTCCCATTCTGTGGGTACTCTTGGTATCCTAATCACTGAGTACTTTGATGTGCAGAAGCTTCTTAGCTTAACGCTGTCCCATTTGTTTATCTTTGCTTCCACTTGCTTAGACAGTGGTGATTCATTTTTGCAGATGCCTTTAGCTTCAATGTCAAAAAGTGTTCTGCCTACATTTTCCTTAATGCACCATATAATTTAAGATCTAATATCAAGGTCTGTAATCCATTTGGATTTGAACTTTGTGCACGATGTTAAATAGAAATTTGAGTTCAAATTTTTGTATGTAGTTGACCAATCATCCTTATACCACTTGTTGAAGTGGTTTTTCTTTGTTCCACTTTCTATTTCTTTCTCTTTATCAAACAGTAATTGATCGTATACCTGAGGGTCAGTCTCAAAATGTTCAAGTGTGCTCCATTGATCTGAGGGTCTGTTCTTATTCCAGAACTATGCTTTTTTAGTGTCTACTGCTTTATAATACAGTTTAAATATGGGAAAAGTGATGCCTCTCATCATCATTTTTTTCCAAGGATTTCTTAGCTATTTGTGAATGTCTATTGTACTACATGAATTTCCAGAGTGTTTTTATCACTGCTTTAAAATATGTTATGGGTAATCTTATAGGAATTGCATTCAATCTGTATAGAACTATTTGGGAAGTACTGCCATTTTTTTTTAAGAAGTTTTTTTTTTTTTGGTTGTTTTTGGGCCACACCCAGTGACGCTCAGGGGTTACTCCTGGCTATGCGCTCAGAAATCACCCCTGGCCTGGGGGACCATATGGGGCATGGGGGATCGAACCGCGGTCCGTCCAAGGCTAGCACGGTAAGGCAGGCACCTTACCTCCAGCGCCACCGTCCGGCCCCAAGTACTGCCATTTTAATGATAATAATTCTCCAAATTCATGAATAGGATATGTGTTTCCATTTCCTTATGTCCTCTTATTTCTAGAAGGGATATTTAATAATTTTCTTTGTATAAGTTTTTCACCTAAACTTAGTTAAGTTGACTCCAAAGTACTTGATTTTTTTAAGGCACAATTGTGAATGAGTTATTTTTATTTCATTTTATTGAAACCATTGCAATTTACAAAATTTTTCATAGTTGGGTTTCAGATATACAATGAATTTAGGGCCAACCATGTTAACCTGCCTCCATTATGTTCCCAGAGTGTATCCCAACCACCACCATTTTGTACCCAGATTCCCAGTATAATAGGCCAATTTAAAGTTTAGATTGTCAGATTGTATGATTGTATGTCTCTTTATTCCATTATGGTTGAGTTTGGTTTGAAAGGCGTGGCTTATTTCTGTCCTTTTTTTCTCCACGAATACACCTGAGACTTTTTAGTCCTTGGCCCCCAGTTCCTTTCATATTTCTGTTTTTCCTCCACCCCTCAGTTTTTTCTTCTTCTCACATTTTTAATATACCATTCTTCCCTTTCATTATTTTATAGAAAATCTATGGATTTTTGTATGTTGGTTTTGTAACCTGCCACTTTACTGCACAAATATATTGTTTATAGAAGTTTTTTTGTTCACAGTCTTTTGGATTTTCTAAACAGTATCATGCCATCTGCAAACGGTGAAAGTTTGACTTTTTCATTTCCTGTGTGGATACAAATAATACTTTTTTCCCCTAATTGCTAAGGAAAGTACTTCCAGCACTATATTGAATTGAAGTAGCAAAGGAGGACAAATTTGTTTTGTGCCAGATGTTAGAGAAAAAGTGCATTTTTCACATTAAGTATGATGTTTGCCATAGGTTTGTGGTAAATGGGTTTGACTAGATTGAAAAAATTTTTTTCCATTCCCATCTTGATGAGAATGTTTATCATAAATGTACTGAAACTTTTCAAAAGTACTGAAACTTTTCAAATGCTTACTCAGCAACTCTTGCAATGATCAATTATTTTTGTCCCTCAGTTCACAATACAGACCAGGCAAAGGTCCTGGGTTGAGGTGTATATGGGGTGCATTTACTGTACCTCCTCTTTCTACACAGTCAGTGTAAAGAAAACAGCCTGTAGAACACAATGTGTAGGTCAAACACTCCATGACACTGAGACTAAAGGTATCTTTAAAGAGGAAACAATACTCTTCAAACAAGTAAAAGCAGAAATAAATAGATGGGACTATATTAAGCTGAGAAGCTCCTGTACCTCTAAGGAAATAGTGCCATAATACAAGAGCCACCCACTGAGTGGGAGAAACTATTTGCCCAATACCCATCAGCTAGGGGTTAATATCCAAAATATATAAGGCACTGACAGAATTCTACAAGAAAAAACATCTAACTCCATCAAAAAAATGGGGAGAAGAAATGAACAGACACTTTGACAAAAAAGAAATACAAATGGCTAAAAGGCACATGAAAGAATGCTCCACATCACTAATCATCAGGGAGATGCAAATCAAAACAACTATGAGGTACCATCTCAAGTCACAGATATTGGTACACATCAAAAGAATGAGAACAAGCAGTGCTGGTGGGGATGTAGAGAGAAAAGAACTCTTATTCACTGCTAGTGGAAATGCCATCTGGTCCAACCTTTGTGGAAAGTGATATATAATGATTTCTTCAAAAGCTGGAAGTTGAGCTCCCATACGATCCAGCTATACCACTCCTAGGGATATATGCTAGGAACACAAAGATACAATACAAAAATCTCTTTCTTACACCTATATTCGTTGCAGTGTTGTTTCCAATAACCAGACTCTGGAAACAGCCTAGATGCCCCTCAGTAAATGAATGGTTAAAGAAAATATGGTACATATACACAATGAAATATTATGCAGTCATCAGAACAGATAAAGTCATGAAATTTTTCTATACTTGGATGTATATGGAATCTATTATGCTGAGTGAAATAAGTAAAAAAAAAAAAAAGATAAGGCCTCCCAATTCTTACTCCAGTGATCAAATATTTTGTATTATTATGGTATATTATATTAATTGATTTGCATATGTTAAACTTCCTTTCATCTTTGTAATGAATATACTTGGTCATGATGTATAAACTTCTTGGTAAATTGTTGGATTAGATTTGTTAGTATTTAGTTGAGGATCTTTGTATCTGTGTTCATTAAGGATATCAGCCTGTAATATTTTTTTGTGCTGTCTGTCTATTTTTGTTTTCAGGATGCTGTTAGCTTCAGAGAAACTATTTGGGAGTATTTCTATTTCTTCAATTTTCTGGAAGAGCTTAAATTGGCAGTAATTGGCAGTAGTCCATTTTTAATGTTTCAAAGAATATATAAATATAGATGCTACATATTTAATATATTTTATATATTTACATTATATTAATATTTAATATATATCATTATATTATACCATACCATTATATTGTACATATTAATTAATAGACATTAATATATTTATATTAAATATATTTGTGATTACTATATTTTAATTATAAATGTATTTGTTTTATTTTTAATAATATCTTTACTTAAACGCCATGATTACAAGCATGATTCTAGTTGGGTTTCTGTCATAAAAAGAACATCCCACTTCACCAGTGCAACATTCCCACCACCACTGTGAAAAAAACTTGTTAAAGTAAAAGGGCATTTTACAAAATAGAAAAAACACACACAATGTTCACCAAAGGACCAGTAACTTATGTCTATAAAGCAGAACTCCACAACAAAGAAACAGAGTCCTCTCAAAAACTAGGAAGTGGTACTAAACATACATATTCTCAAAAGAGATATGCGCATGACCAACAAGCAAATGAAAAAATGTTCATCATTACTTTATCATCAGGGAAATGCAAATCAAAATGAATCTGAGACACCATATCATACCTGTGAGATTGGACAATTTCTAGAAGTCAAGAAGTAACCAGTCCTTGACAGGGATAAAATCATTAAAAGGAATCCTCATTCATTACTGCAGAGGCTTACTCTGTCTTTAAGGAAATCAGTATAGAGACTTAAAATTATAAAAGAAAAAAACCCCACCAACCTGCTCAACTAAAAATCAGTGCTGCGGATATAGTATAGCAGATAAGGTGCTTGCCTTGCACACAGCTTGTCCAGTTTCAATCCCATATATGAACCCTGGAGTCTACCCAGAAGCACAAAGCCAGGAGCAAACCCCGAGCTTAGCCCCCAAATAAAACTAACAAAACCCCCAAACCCGAAAACCAAAAAATAGAATTTCCATATAACATAATCATTTCATTCTCAGCCATCCATTCCAAGAACACAAACACATTAATTTGAAAAGGACTATACATGCCTATATTCACTGCAGGGATATTTATATTACCTAAGGCCTAGAATAAACAGATGTTGAGATGTTGATTGGATGACAAAAATGTGTTAGACATGGTGACTAAAATAAAATGTTAAAACAGGAGTCGGAGTGGTGGTGCAAGCGGTAAGGTATTGACTTGCACATACTAGCCTAGGACAGATTGTGGTTCGATTCCCTGGCGTCCCATATGGTCCCCTAAGCAGGAGAGATTTCTGAGTGTATAGCCAGGAGTAACCCTTGAGTGTCACCAGGTGTGACTCCCAAAAATAGTTAAGACATTTGTGGTACATGTATACAGTGAAATTTTACTGAACTATAAGGAAAGACGAAATATTATATTAATTTATATTATTAAATCTATTATTTTAAACAATTAATTATTTTTATTAAATCAATACTTTAATTGAATCACTATGCGATATCCAGTTAAAAAGTTGCTCATGGGGCCAGAACAGTGGCACAAGCGGTAGGGAATTTGCCTTGTGCGTGCTAACCTAGGACAGACCTTGGTTCTATCTCCCGGCATCCCGTATGTTCCCCCAAGCCAGGAACAATATCTGAGTGCAGAGCCAGGAGAAATCCCTGAGTGTCACATGGCATGGCGCAAAAACCACACACACACACACACACACACAGTTGTGTGTGATTGAGTTTCAGTCATACCAATTCCCTTCACAAATGCATATTTCCTGCTATCAATGCCCCCAATTTACTTCTCACTCTTTCCCTGGCCTTCTCCTCTGCCTCCCTCAGGACCAGACATTTTTTTCTCTCTCCCTTTATTCCCCTTTTAGACACTGTGGTTTGCAATATTGTTAGAGAAGGAGCATCTTGCATACCTCATTAGTTCCTTTTGGCATCCAGTTCTGGTTCAGAGTGATTATTTTCAAATATCATTGTCATAGTGTTCCCTTGTTTGCCCTAACTTCACTCCCTCACTATGTGCGGCAAGCTTCTTCCCATGAACTGGTCCTCCTGGCCTTCAGCTCTATTTACTTTGGATATAATTACTATACTATTTTTCAGTTTTCTTCTATCCCACAAATGACTGAGATAATTCTATATCTATCCGTTTCCCTGAGTCATTTTACTCAGCATAGTTTTGATATCCTTATGTATAAACAAATTTCATGACTTCACTTTTTCTAACAGCTGTATCGTATTCCATTGTGTAGATGTACCACAGTTTCTTTATCCACTCCTCTGTTCTTGGGCACTTGCATTGTTTCCATCTTCTGAATCTTGTGAATAGTGCTGTAATGAACATCAGCTGCCAATTTTAACTCTATATTTTTCCAGAGTCTATGTCCCAGAACTTATTTAAAAAGCTACTATTTTCTACAAAGAATTTTAGTAGCTATAAGCTTAAAAACTAAAATCATAACTCATGATTCTCATTAAAAATCATAAGCAGGAGACATGAAACCACAGAGGTTTTCATTTTAGATCACAATTATATTTACTGCTTCTGTGAAGGAAATTACAGTCTGTGGCTTAAAAATAATGCACAGTAATAATTATAATTTAATTACACCTGCTTTTCTGAGAAAGAGAAAGTTCTATTTTGCATATGAAGGCTTAAATCTAAGAAGTATATGAAACCAAGGACCAATAGAGCTTTATTTTACAGTGTTTACCTTGTGAACATATTCTCAGCTAAACGTTTCTATGGTTATCATAGACTGGTGTTCTTTAATATGTCCCAGATCCTAGAACAGTAGCTATAATGGATGAATTAAAATAGCCACTGGGGTGAATTAAAAATAGGCAACTGACCTAAAAGTTTCTGGATTTTTTTTAAAAATAATGATTTTATGTATACTTATATTCCAGAATAGGTCCCATTTACCACAATTTTTACCTCCTGTCTTAGAAATGGACATGGAAATAAGTAGGATTTACTAACCTCATTTTAAAGTAAATATGCTTTAAATGTTTCTCCAGCAGATAAAATCTGGCCTGTGTTATAGTACAGTGGATAGGGTGCTTGCCTTGAGTGCAGAACTAGGAAAAAGAAAGCCTTGAGTACCACAGAGTGTCACCAAAGAACCAAACCAAAACAAAACAAAAAA
>PVKC010009999.1:0-26183 GCA_004027635.1 Crocidura indochinensis | reverse complement strand
CTGTTTGTTTTCTTGAGAGGACTGTCTCTATTCTCTCCAAGACAGCTCAGCATTGTGGATGTTGAGGCTCAATACTAAAGACTGACATGGTGCTGTGACAGGCACTCCAAAGAGGAGGTGGTAGACGTGACCTGAAATCCTGACACTGACATTTACTACTTGTGTGACAGTGGACATGTTATTTACTGCTTCTGAGCCTTGGTTTATGAAGCTGCAAAATGGTATTAATTAATCACTAGGCTGTTAGGAGTTTTTTTTTGAGGTATGTGGAAATGTTCACATTGTGATAAGTGACCAAGCATGTGTACTGTTTCTTCTTAATGTTACATTTTTTAAAGATTTGGTGGGGTATTTTTGGTTGTTTTTGTTTGTTTGTTGAATGTTTGCTTGTCTCTGTACTTAGGGATCACTCCTTGTGGTGTTTGGCAGACTATATGAGGTTGTAGGAATTGAATCAAGGAGCAAATCATATGCAATACAAGTAGCTTAACTTCTATACTATGTCTCTGATCCTTCTTTGTTTTGTTTTGGGCGATATCTGGAAGTGCTCAGGTGGTACTGATAGCTTTACACTTAGGACTCACTCTTGGCAGGCTCTGAAGACCATATGGGATATCAGTAATCAAACCAGAGTCTGCCAAATAGCAGGCAAGAGTTCTACCTGCTTCACTATCTCTCTGGACCCTTTTAACTTTCTTTCCTTTTTTTTTTTTCTTTTTTGAACCACACCTGGTGATGCTCAGGGATTACTCCTGGCTATGAGCTCAGAATCACTCCTGGGTTGGGGGACCATATGGGACGCTGGGAATTGAACCATGGTCCTTCCTAGGCTAGAGCAGGCATTGCTCCAACCCCTTACTTTATTTTCTTTTAGGGGATAGGGGCACACCAGTACTTGGGTGTCATACCTGGTATTGCTCAGGGGAACAAATATGGTATTAAGGATTGACCTTGGTTGGCTACATATAAGGCAAGCACCTTACTTAATTCCTGTACTATCACTTTGGCACTCGTATTATTATTATTATTATAGTTATTATTATTATTTTCATCATCATCATCATCATTATTTACTTTGGACCATGCCCAGTAGTGCTCAGGGTTAAATCCTGGTTCTGCTGTCATGGATTACCTCTGGTGGAATTGGAGTTGGAGGGTTCATGAAGGGGGTGGAAAAGGGGATCATAAGGAATGTTAAGGAACAAACCCAGATATGGTCAAATCAAGAACCCTTCTTGCTGTATTAGCATTGTGTCTCATGTTACATTTTAAAGTACAATGTATAGGAATATATAGGTAGTCTTAATTTGTTTTAAGTTTTTATTTAAACACCATGGTTACAGAGTTGTTCATAATACAGTATTTTATCACATATAAAGCTGTTGGTGATCGACTTAAAGTCACACGATATACAGCAACCTTCACCCGTCTGCATTTCCCTCTATCAATGTCAACAGTTTCCCTCCCACCCTCCCTACGAGTATCCACTCTTTGACACTCAAATTTGTTTTAATTTAGGATGCAGTCTAGCACTGGACATTAAGATAGATGAAAAATAAAAACATTTTTGTAAGATTTTTGACACCCAAAAATCTTAAAAGTTGTAAATAAGATCATATTTAAACAAAGATTATTACCAACCCTTCCTAATCTTTGAAAGGAAATCTTGAGAACCTGAATAAGAGAATCTAAACTATCAAGTCTGTCAAACAAATAGTATTTCCAATAGTATTTAACTTGCAGGACACCCTAGCATGAATATTGCTATGAGAAATACTCAATATAAATTTCATGATACTTCTTTTGTGCATTTTTTGTGGTCCATTAGGGGTTCATTTAAGACCCATCTATTCCTTGACAAGATCCTTCTACTACAAAGGCCATATCAAGGCCTTTGCACTTGCTAGTCTCTCAGTCTAAAATATGCAAGCTAAATCTCAACCAATCTTACCTTTACTTTATGCAGAGTTGAACTCAAATATTAACTCTAGAAGGGACTTTTCTAAACACCTTGCAAAAATGACCCTCATACCCAACTTGTATCTGTCACTTGAGTATCTGTCACTTATTTCTTCATAGCAGTTAACAAATCCCAACATTAATTTTGTTATCTCCCACTGAAATAGTAGCCTTATGAGTACAAAAGATATTTGTCTGTCTCATTCACCACTACTCCAAATGCCTGAAGTCATTCGTATCTAGCCATCAGAAGTGAGAGGAAAGGAAACTTGATGTCCTCCACCATCACACAAAGAGCCCTCCTGCAGCCCCAAAATGTTCAATTCTTAAAAGCAAGTATCTTTGAACAGAAACAAAACCAAGCTATATGGGCACCTCCTTTATGTTCTCATGCATACTCACAGTTTCTCACAGATCCTTGGTAGAAAGCAACCTCCAGTTAATTTTCCTTTCTGAAATCTATGCCTTGTAATTTTTTTTAAATCTATTTCACATTCTTTGTCTCCTGTTTATTTTCTTTTCGTATGCTTTTTATTGAATCATAATTATCATACAATAAAGTACCTGGACTCAAAGTGATTTAATGGGATTTAGCTCTTTTACTTTGTATTTTTGGTGGCCATAATCAACTATGTTCAGGGTGTAATTCTAGTTCTATGCTCAGGGATCACTCCTGGTAGGGATTGGTGGACCAAATGGGATGTCAGGATTCAAACTCATATTGGTCATGTTCAAGGCAAGTACCTTATTAGCTGTACTACCCTCTGTCCTCAATTTTTTGTTTTTGGTTGGGGGATGCACCTTTCAATGCACAAGGGTTATTCAGGCTCTGATCTGAGAAAATACTTCTAGCTATGCTAGGGGAACCATATGGAATGCTCGAGATTGAACACAGGTATGGCATATTCAAGTAAAAACTTTATTTGCTATACTATCTCTCCAACCCTTCTGGTCTGTGTATTTTATTTCTTCATAGCAGTTAATATATCCCAATATCATTTTTGTCTCCCATTGGAATAGTAGCCTTATGAGTACAATAGATATATGTATGCCTTATTCACCACTATACCAAATGTCTAGAGTCATAAAACCCATTTTATGAGTTTTATCATCTTTATGCACCCATGGAAACATCACCGTGTTCAAAATATTAAACAGTTTAAATAGATTCCCCAAATGGTTTTCATGTCCTGCTGTAATCTCCTCATCTTCCTCCCAGCTATTCTCAATCTCACCACTAGATTGCTTTATATTTCTAGAATTTTGAATACAAAAATCACATAACACATATGTATATGGTTTTTCCCCTAAAATGTATGGTCATTTTGAGGGGCCAGAGCAGTGGCACAAGTGGTAGGATGTTTACCTTGCACATGCTAACCTAAGTTCGATCCCCCAGTGTCCCATGTGGTCCCCCAAACCAGGAGCAATTTCTAAACACATAGCCAGGAGTAACCCCTGAGTAGCAACAGGTGTGGCCCAAAAAACAAACAAAAAGTGCATGGTCATTTTGAGATTTATTCATACCTGTCCATATCCACATCCACTTAGGTCATGATTAAATCTTTACTCCTTATCATTAACTAATACTATATTAAAAAGACATACCATAATGTATTTATCCATTTACCTACTGATAGGCATTTAGCTTGTTTTCACTGTGGAGTAATCATGAATAAAGCTACTACTAACATTCAAGTAATATTATTTTCTCGACATACTTCCATATCTCTTGAGAAAGAAATGCTAGGTCCTATGGTAGTTTATAGATAACCTTTGAATAGAGTCAAATTGATTTCCAAAATAGGTGTGCATTTTATATTCCCACCAGCAGTGCAAGACAGCTCCAAATTTTCCAAACCTTAAGCAATTCTTGGTATTCTAGTAGCAAGATTTAAATGAAGATAAATCTAATCAACTTATGCCACCACTAGTGTTACCCATTATTGACACTCCACCCCTGCAGAGCAAGGCCAGATTCAAAACCCAGTCTCCCAGTAGAGACACAGCTTCTCTCTCTGTTCCTTTCCACATTTCCAGCTCTACGTCTTTTCACCTGTCACACAGATCATCATAGACATTCTCAAACACAGTAATCTTACTGAACTCTGGACTTTATATAAGCATTTCTGTAACCTTTCATTGTTATGTATGAAAACATGCTCAATTTCCATTTATATACTTTATGTCTTTTTTTATCATATTTTATTTTATTTTATTTTTGGGGGGGCCACACTCAGCTGTGCTCAGTGCTTACTCCTAGTAGCTAAAACTTACTCAGGGTACTTACTCAATAACACATTTAATTAAGCTTACTCAATACCACATTGAATGTAATATTAGGGATTTGAATCAGGGATTTGAATTTGAGTCTTGTAAGGCAAGCAAGCACCTTAACCCCAGTTTCCCAGTTCCCTATGTTACATTTTAAACCACTGCCTAGTAGCTCAAAATTTGACAGTATTGGTAGACAAAAACTTTTAATATACTATTAAATTGAAATAATTAATGGAAACTAATCTATAATTTGTGGTCTTATAAGAAGGGCACCCTGACACAAATGTAGACAGAGGAAAAATGGTATGAAGACACATGGAGAAGATGATCATCTGTGAGACAAAAAGAAATATCTGGAAATGATGAGTTCCTCATGACCCTCAAAAGAAAACAGCGACTGATAATCTGATTTTTGACTTACAGCCTTCAGAATTATAAGATGACATAATTCTATTGTGAAAGGCAACTTTTTTTTGCTGTGCATTATGTTTATTTGTGATGACAGAATGACAGTGAGGTGGGTCAGTCTGTGGAGCATGTGCTGTAGGTCATTCACTAGGTATAAGGCAAGGCTAGCCAAGTATATGGCCTCAAGCTGTCAGTTGGATCCTTCCCCAATGAATCCAGCTTCACAAGCAGCAGCTATGAATTAGGTAATTAAGCCTCAAGCCATATTCCCCAGGAAATGAGGGCCAATGACACAATGTTAGGATCCAAGAACAAAAGAATGAAGATATGGGGTTGTTTCATATGTTGTCTGCTACCCAAGGTCTTGTTTCCCAAAACCCAAATCTAGCTGCCATTTGGCTTCCACTTACCATTTAATTTGATGCTGTACCCATCCCTTGGCCTGAGATGCTTCCTGGCAGGGTCAAGAGAGTCCTTTCGTAGTTCCTTCTATGAGGCCTCTGTCCTGAACCTCACCTAGCGGCATCTCAGATCTCGTGTTAGTGCCCTGCCCCCGCAGTAAAGAGGAAGTGCTAGCTACCCTGCTGGGCATTAATTGTCTCAGTTCTAAAGTGTGGTTGTGAGGTGAGATGGGACACATGGCCTCCTGTTATAAACTGCCCACATTCCCATCCTCTTGTCACTGGAAGGGACACCCTTTCCCTAAGTCTGATGGGAAGGCAACTTCTAAAGAGATCTGGTCTGAGGGCAGAAGCAGTTTCTTGTGCAGGAAGCAGAAGAAACACATGCAGCTAGTTCCTGAAATGAGAACCTAAGGGGTCACTGCCCAGGAGGTGAAGAGCCCTGTTACACCTGAACTGTAGGATCTTAGGCATCCATGGAGCTGGGTCTGGGCAAGGAATTGTGGGGGCTGAGCTGATTGTCAGCCTAATTCCAGTCTAAATCCAACCGCCTGAAAACAGGCCCCAGCCAGTTCTTGGACTTGAGGATGGAGCAGCAGGAGATGCTCAGTAGATATCCTTGGGTCATGGACAGTTGTGCTGCCATTTCGGGTCACTTTAGTTGTGCTCTGAGTCGGTCTTGGGTCATGTCCATTAGCACTGGGAAGCCTCAAAGTATGTTGCTGGTGAGGCTGGTACAGGTATTTGCAGAGTAGGCATTTGCAGAGTTCTCTTCCAGGTGGGCGGGAAATGTGCTAGCCAATCCAGGCCTGGCAGGAGCTCTCATTGTCCTTGTCAAATGACCAGGTGGTATTTTGTTAAAGTATCCTTAGCAAATACTTAATACACTCCTCTCTTCTTCACCTTTGGGCCAATCCATTTGTTTTCCATTCCCTCATTTATCTTGCTCAGATTTAATGACTTCTTTTATTCCTTCCTGTGGTGCTTTCTTCATACTTCTAATGGGAATTGGAGCTGAACGTAGTAATAATGTAATTTAAGGGTCTATCTTTCCCACTAGACTAGACGATGCTTTTAAAAATCTTTTTTAAATCTTTGCATCTCAAATTATTTGCTTCAGTTTCCTGTACAAAATTCTGCACTTTTATTGTCTGGAATCAGATTGCTCACTCAAATTCTTTATGTCACAACTTCCTATCAAACTCTTTAAAAAGAAAGAGTATTATCAATTTCCCCTTGGGGTATTTATCAAAGGGACAAGATAGGCAACTATAAAAAAACAGATGTACAAAATAAGTTATTCAGTACATTGATTAAAGTATCAAAAATTTCAAAAGGCATAATTGTTGCTCAATATAATTAGTTAACTAAATTATAATATCTCACAGCGGAATATCATGCGTTCAATAAAAATGATGATGCAGATCTATATTTATTGACATGGAAGAAATAGTCACCATCTATTATTTAATGGAAGGAAGAAACAAGGTAGTGCACTGTTATGTATAGGTTAACATAAAACAAGTCATGTCTGAGTTCAGCTATAACTGTTCATATGTATAAAATAATTGCATGCTTGTCAAAATACTATAAAATATGTGAATGGATAATAAGATTTCAGGTGTTTCTTTTCTTTTTTCTCTAGAGATTCTATAAGTACTTAATTTTTTTCTTTTTCTTTTCTTTTTTTTTTTTTTTGGTTTTTGGGTCACATCTAGCTGCATTCAGGGGTTACTCCTGGCTCTACACTCAGAAATTGCTTCTAGCAGGCTCGGGGGACCATATGGAATGCGGGGATTCGAACCACCGTAATTCTGCAATGCAAGACAAACATCCTACCTTCATGCTATTTCTCCAGCCCCAGTACAAAATTTTAATAGACTAAATGTTATTTTAATGCTTTCGATGTGATGTTTGCTTTTCAAGACTATGTTTAATAAGCATATTTTTATGCCCTTTCAAAGTGTATATTTTCATACTACACCCAAGGAGTAATAGTCCTGCATACATACACTGTCAACTGTATGCTTTTATCAACCTTCTCTCTGAACTCCTAGACTAATCTCAGTTCTGCAGTTACTAAGGGTTTGCACTCATTTGTCTTCTTGTTTGCTTGCTTTAGTTCTTTATATCCTACATAGCAAAGAGAACAAGAACACATGGCATTTTTTTTCTCCAAGTGATATTTCATGAGCATGACTCCATCTATTTCTTCCTGTGTGGTCACAAAAAATTATCTTTTCTCATAGCTGAGTAGTATTCCATCTGTTTACAATACCACATCTTTTTATTCACTTATCTATTATAGGATGTGAGTCATATCCAGACATTACCTACTATAAAGAGTGATGTAGAAATATAGGTGTACATTTATCTTTTTGAATTAGTCGTTTTGTGCATTCTTCAGATAAGTATATAGGAGTAGAATTATTAGATCATACTATAGATTTATTTTCAGTTTTTGAATAATCTATAAATTATTTTTAAAGATGCTAAACCAATTTACAATTCCACCAACAGTATGGAAGGGTTCCTTTTTATCCACAACTCTACTAACTCTAATTTCTGGAAATATAGACAATTTCTGTAGATGTGTAGTGCTTTTGCCTTTCAGATTTGCATTTCCCTGAGAAGAAATGATAGTATTTATTGATTTTATTTCTAATCATGTACCAATTGACCATCTGTGTCTCTTCTTAAGTATAGGGTCAGCTTAGTTTCTCTCCCCCTTTTTTGAGTGCTTTTTGTTTATGTGTTGTTGAGTTTTGAAATGTTTAAATATATGTGTTATATTTGTATGTGTATGCTTATCAATGAATGTGTATGTGAGTTTTATGAATAGCTCATCTATAGTGAATATTAGCCCTTTGATATAATATAGACTTTTTTATTCCCATTGAAGAGAATGTATTTTTATTCAATGATATTTTTAACTGTACAAAAGTTATTTTTATTTGATATAATCCAATTTTCTTATTTATTTTTCTTTTTTAAGGGGTCACACCTGGCAGTGCTCAGGGGTTACTCCTGACTCCACACTCAGAAATCACTCCTGGCACTCTTGGGGGACCATATGGGATGCCAACCAATGACCTTCTGCATGAAAGGAAAATGCCTTATCTCCATGCTATCTCTCTGTCCCCCAATTTTCTTATTTAAGCTTTTGTCTCTATACTAATGGAGTCAAGTCCCTGAATATTACTGAAGCCAAGATCATGGAGTGTTTGCCTATATTTTCTTTGATGTATTTTATGGTTTGAGATCTAACATCCAACTAATTTTGAGTTGACCATTGCACATATATAAGATAGCGATTCAAGTTTCATTCTTTTCTGTGTGACTATCAGTTTTATCAGAAATATTTATGTAGGGAATTTCTAGAAAGCAGTTCTCAGAGTATCCAGGGTCTACTCTCAGTGATACTTGGTCACTCAGTTTAGAAAGCTCAATTTTAGGGCTAATAATACTGTGCTGCTCAAGCTCAAAAGAACTGGAAGTTACCAAGGCCAACTCCAATAGTATTCACGGGCCTCCAGGACCATAGTCAGAATTCTCAGGAGTTATATACTAGTATAAAACTTTTATCCTTGTACAGATAAGTTATGTATCACTGAGCCCCGATCTATCCTCTTGGCCCTACCCACTCATAGCATTTATTAAAGAAATTTTTTTCTCCATTTTATGTTCCTGATACCTTAGTACCATAATATCATAATATGAACTATTCACATATATGAGGATTTCATTCTTTTTATTGATATCTTTATTTAAACACCTTGATTACAAACATGAATATAGTTGGGTTTCAGTCAAGTAAAGAACACCCCCCTTCACCAGTGCGACATTCCCATCACCAATGTCCTAAATCTCCCTCTTCCCCACTCCTCCCCGGTCTGTACTCTAGATACGCTTTATATTTCCCTCATTCATTCACATTGTTATGATAGTTCTCAATGTAGTTATTTATCTAACTGTACTCTTTGTGGTGAGCTTCATGTAGTGAGCTGGAACTTCTAGGGTATCAATTATATTCTACTAAACTGAGTGTCTAATTTGATTCCAAATATCACTTTCTTTCAGTCACTATGCTTTTATCTAGAGCATAATTTGAAGTTGAAGAGTGTGATCCCCCCCTTTTTTTTCTCCCAAGGAAACTCTGGCTATTTGGGTCCTTTTATGACTCCATAGAAATTATACAATATTGTTTTACTTCTTTGAAAAATGTCACTCAAAAATTTGACACAGTTTGCCCCTGATTGATATAAAGCTTAGGGTAGGATGTAATTTTAATTCAATTCTCTAATCTGTAAGCACAGAATATTTTAACAACTTTTATTTCTTTTAATAGCAATTTAGAGATTTTGATATGCTGGTCTTTCATCTCCTTTGTGAAGTTTATTCTTAGATACTTAATTTTTAACGGTTGTAAATTGATTTTTATTTCTTTATTTCATCACTACCTTACAGAAATACAGCTTATATCTGTATACTGATTTTTATTTCATTGACTTATCTCTAATTTGTATGACTTCCTTCCCTCTACTAGTTATAAGTTTGTATTATTCTTCCTGTACTGCTCTTTAGGATGTGAAGTTGAACTGCTTGAGTTTTTCTTTTTTAGTATAAAATTCCCTCATGATACTGCTTTTTCTCTGCCCCATATATTTAGGAAGCTCATGCATTTACTCTTAGTTGTTTGAAGGAATTTTTTATTTCCCCTTTAATTTTTTTAATCAACCCAAGAGTTTATTCAGAAGCATATTACTTGTTCTCCATGCTTGAGCATTTTCCATATTTTCTTTTGTGATAAATTTCTAGCTTTTAATCACTGTGATTAAAAATATTTAACATGAATTTTATATTCATTAGTTTATTGATACTGTTAGTTCCCAGCATGTGTTGTGTACTTAAGAATATTCCATGTGCACATGAGAAAAATACACATTCAGTTTTTGTTTAATTGGGCGGGTAGAGAGAATAGTCATTTTATAATTACAATGAAAGATCAAATTATTTAAAAGATATATTAATAGAGAAGAATAAGTGATATTCACTGGTCTGGTATATCAACCCCTTTGCTCTGCATAGAAAGGAGGTGATTATTTGCATCCTCCTAATTAAGGTTCCTGAAAGCAGGTCAATCTGTGGTGCAGACCACACAGATGGACATATACATGGCATGATTAGGAGATATTGGGCTGCCTCTATCTGTGCTGCCTTGGTCTCTTTAAAATTGAGTCTTGCAAACAGCCTTTAAAAGCCTAAGTTTCTCATTATTGGTTATACCATTTAAATACTTCAATTAAGCAGCTGTTAAAATTCATAATCAAAAATGCTATTATTAGTTAAGGACATGATAATCTAATTAATTCCCCAGCAAAAGGCCCAATTATTAAATTATGATATGGAAAGGAAAGGAGTCATAGATAATAGATAAGAATTAGAGATGATGTTGGGATAAGTCTCCATAAACAGTGGGGGTTCTGTCCTCCTAGGACAGAAAGTAAAGGAAACAGAAAGAATGATGAGAGAGATATGTATAGGTACTTTTATGTACTACAACAGACAAAGCACCTTATAAGGACAAAAATGGTAGAAAACACTTCTTGCCCTAATAAGAAATATTTAAACAAACAAAAATAAGCATTAAAATAAGAGTTAAGGTGATAATTCAAGTAATGGAATACATGTCCAGCACATAGTGGACATGTCAAATGCTCATCATCACGTTGCATACAGCTCTGGTGGTACGCAAGTTTTAAACTATCAAAGCTCCAATGTCATATTTTTCAAGGATGTACCTTTGATTTGAAACAAAACAAACAAAAAACCCAATCACCACCTTCATATATAGTGGAATTTCCCTCTGTGCAAAGTTTGTTTCCTTTAGGCCAGCGTTTTTCAACACTGTGCTGTGGCACAGAGTATGCAGTGAGATATTGTCTGGTGTGACAGGGGAAAAAATTCAAATTTTATCCTTAACATGTGGCTTCGGCTCACAAATAAACCAATCATTATACAATATTTTATTATTTTATTATATATTTATTTACTATAAATAGCATATGCATTTATTATAATAGCATAATTATAAAATAATTTATTTGTGTTTATTTAATTCCTATTCAAAAGAATTACTATATATATATATTTACCGTGTGAAATTCTTTTAACATTTTCTAATGGTGGTGTGCCTCATGATTTTTTTTTTCATGAAAAAAGGGTGTCTTTGCACAAAAAGGTTGAAAAACGCTTTAGGCCATACCTACTCTCATGAATGATTGTCAGCTTCAGAGTGAAAGTGACAAAGAAGTATTTTTAAATATTACCAGTGTGTCTCATTCTTCACAGTTCCTGCTAATGTTCCTGTCTTCTTTTCCTCTGGCACCTGGCTACCATGTTGTAAGAAAGCCCACAGCACAAGAATTAGCCATTTGATGGTCTTCCAGATCACTGTCCCTGCTAGGCCCCAGACAAAAACAACAGTTAGACACACATTAATGAGCGTCACAATATTTCCAGAGTCCCCTATCTGACAATTTCCAGCTGAGGTCCCCGACAAGATAAATCAGATATCTTGTTCTCCTCATCCCTGTCTGAATTTCTTATTAACAAAATCATGAGACCCAAGGAGTATTATTGCTTTGAGCAATAATCAACACACAATCCTATTTTTACTACTTTTACCACTGCTCTCAGTTTAGGCTATAAAAGAAAAAAATGGTGCCAATCATTTTTTTTCAGGCTAAAAGTTATTTTTCAAGAATATCGCTATCATTATGGTTTGAAAAATCTAAAATATCTAGCATTTGGCTGTTAAAGAGAGAGCCCTGATGGATTTAGAAGCATAATACTGATGACTTAAGTATCTTGTTTGGAAGAAAGCAAGATGTGAAGTCTGTTTACAGTACTGAGACTTAAACACACCCCCACACATATACCATTTAGGACTATTTTCTGGGGGAAGAGAGACTGCAGGACCTGGAGGACTCTAGAATCTCAGACAAGAGACTTCCCTATAAGAAACCCAAGCAGTGAAAATCGGATTTGATATGCATCTCAGTAGATGCCAAAGGCATCAACAAACAGGTTTAGGAACAAAATAAAATAAGATTCCTTTTTCTAGTCCTACAGTCGATGACCTAGGAACAAATTGGACTCCTTGTCAATCCATAAATCACAAGGGTAACTTAGTATCAACCATGGAGGAGAATAAAAATGAAAAAACTAAGCATTATAACTGAAAGAACTCACCCCTAAATTGATTGTGTTAACTATTCTGATATCAGTATAGGGATACTTGAAATACTGTACAGTTTTATTAAAAAAGTAAAGTAACATTATACATTCAAGTTATAACATTCTATCTTCCACATCATTTTATATTCACCCTCTCCATAAATGGCAATTTTGTGGATAGTAAGAGAGATGATTTATTTAAGGTAAGAACTTAATTGGTATTAATCATCAAATAAGTGAATTAATAGTGAATCCTAAACAGTTCTGTGGTACAAATTAGGGAAAGGGTCATCTCGCTTCTCTGTCCAAAAAGTGAGGCCATCTTTAACAAGTCCCTAACTTCTTGGAGCTTCAAGAGTTCTAATCGATACTATTAGATATTCTCTAATTTTATTTCCATCTCCTAATCACTAGATTTTGAACTACTACAAAACAAAGATCAAGATCCAATCATTTTATAGCCTTAACACCTAACATTGCATCCAATAATCAGAAGGCTCAGAATAAATATTTGTTCAAAAATAAAATACACTTTATGGTATGCTTCAAGCCATAACAAGGAGCGTGTATAATTTGGTTGGCTTTTCAAGTATATAAATGCTAAATGAAAACTAAAGAGAAATAACTAGCCAAGAATGTCATCTGTCATTTGCACAGTATAGCAACACTTCCTAACTGCCCACACTTAAGGAGTAATGGCCTGAGTGCTTGCAAGTGATATAGTGAAGTGTTCTGCCTCAGCCCCATTATTCTGACTGACAGCTTCTCTGAGCTGTGTTAGGGTGGGCACTGGTTGCCCTGGTGCATTTTTTTGATCAAACATACACACGTACTGTCATCTTTTATAATCTTCAGGACTCGAAGATTGTCTTTTACTTAAGTTTTCTGAGCTGAAATTAGGTTTGAATAATAATCAGAATTGTGGATCTTCTAAAGCAAAGAGACTTTATGAGAAAATGCTATCTTATGATTCTTCCAGGCATAGAATTTCAGAGTTGAAAGGTTTTTCCATCCTAGGATTTTATCTTATTAATATTCTCCTTTGCAATTCAAGCACCAAGAACTGGAAAATTTTCTGATTGTCCTGCAGCAATGGCATTAAAGGCTCCACATAACATACAAAACCAGATTTGTGCCATAATTTAGTGAAATTGAACACTGCTCTGTGACTGCTAATTTTCTATCAAGATGATTCTGTATCTAACCAAGAAAAGTAAAGGTGAACTCTTGATAAAAAAAAATACTCCTTTTTCTATTTATTGTGAAGATACTCAGATGCTTTAGAATAAATATACCATTATTTCTTTTACTATTTTTTACTATCAGGTATTAGAAAAATCCTTGGAACTGGAGTGTCAAAAAATGACAGTTTATCTTTTAATATTTTTCTTGGTAAATCCAGTTATAATCATATAGTGATGATGCATTCATTCTAGAAGACTGCAGTATCAGCATATTCTTTTTTAACCTTTATTTTAAATTATTTACAGGTTGGAATGTAATCCCCAGAAATCAATTTGGGAATGTTCTTCTCTTTTGATAAAGGAAACAAACTTAGCCATTTTGCAATTGTCAAACAATCTCATTTAAAAAATATGAACACACACATTATTTCTGAGTTTAGAAATATGCTTTGTATCTTTCCTACTGTGTTCATCATTAATTTAGCTACCTCATATTTTATCATATTTTATTAATGTTAATAACTCTTCCTTTACTGTGAGATTAGTACAATTTGATTACACATCTTCTGGATCAAGAGCGGTTCTGTCAAATCCATATATAATAAAAATTGCACTTTTTTTTCAAAGAAAGCTTCTATTAACTTTACTGGACAAAATGGGTAGTTGTTACTTCCAGATATTGGCAATTCACACAACTTTAACAGGTGCTGCAACATAAAATAATAACTCTGCCATGGTAGTAAATCTTCATAAGAATGCCTTGTTGGGATCAATACAAATGGGATGACATGAGTTTTGCTCCTCCATTATGTCTCCCCTACTGGGAAAAGGGACACATTTTCCTCATTCCTTGTATTTACTGAGATACCATGTTAAATGCAAGTATGTTACTAAGAATTATTTGACATCATGTGACATCATGAAATATGTTCCTTTTTATTTTCCTTTTTTTTTCCATTTGTTTTTAGGCTTCATCCAAAGTGTTCAGGGCTTATTCCTGACTCTGTGCTTAGTAGCAGTGGTTGGGGAACAATATGTGTAACAGATTGAACCAGTTTTTAACCATATGCAAGGCAAGCACCTTAACCTCTGTGCTTTCTCTCCCCCCCCCTCTCTAGATCAATGCTGAAAATTTTTTTTTAAATTTTTTGGGGGCCACACTCGGTGACGCTCAGGGGTTACTCCTGGCTATTCGCTCAGAAGTCATTCTTGGCAGGCACGGGGGACCATATGGGGAACCGGGGAATGCTGAAATTTTTTAAGAAATGTATAGTTAGTTTTCAAATGCTTGGCTTTTGAATAATGAAATGTAAGACAAGTAACAAACTAGAGTTACATATTTTGTAACAATTCTCCTCTCCATAGTATTTAATACATGCCCCTATTTACAATTGACTTAGAATCTGCTTATTGTGACTAATTATCTTTACTTGAGCCTCCTAGAAATAAATCCAAGGTAAAAAAAAAAGACAGAAAGAGAAAAGAATTAGGAATGGTAGGAGGGAAGACATAGTAAAGTTATATACTGCTGAACTTGTATTCTCCAAGAAACATGGCAGTGCACTGCACATGCTGTTCTATGTAGTCAATGGTGGAAGTACTGAGACTAGCATGTGTAGACCAAAGGTCTTCCAGGACCTTCCAACCTCTGTTCATTACCCTTTAAAGTATACCCCAAGTGAGAATTCCCCTGCTTCTGAGTTATGATATCCAGTTCCTCCATGCAGATGCTTGGTGAAGCCACTCCTTAGCTTCCTCTGAGCCCAGAAAGAGTGGGATAGTCAGAGTATTTACAAATTCAGTCACATCAGATGTGAGCCAAGAACCCTCAGTTTCTTTGCTGTGATGGACATAATGGAGTCCTTATACAGAAGCAGGTTTTGACTCTGGCCCAGTGGTCATCCAAGGTCTAACAGGGCAGGTGTATATGAGGAAATATAAAAAGCATTTGAAACAGTCTGATGTTGACATTGTCTTATGTATTTTTACCTAAGAATGTGTACTCCTTCATAGCAAATATCATTCATCTTTATGTCTCCAAAAGCTGGGGTATATAGTTCAGAAACTAAAGGAAGTTAACTTAAATTCAACCTTATTTGGGAGAGGCATTTAATAAAGCTCAGATGTTCTGGTCATTTTGGACACTAGAATTTTGAGTTTTTCTGTTTGTTTTATTTTTGTTTTTTGTTTTTGTTTTTGTTTTCATTTTAGGCCACATTTAATGATTCAAAAGCTACTCCTGGTTCATTTATTAGGTGCCTGGGGGAAAAACATGGGTTTCCTGCATGCAAAGCATGCACTCAAGTCTTAAAACTAGTTCTTCAGTGCCAAACATTGACTAGTCATTAGCAAGTAAAATCATTTGTCTCCAATGTTTACCTAGAACAACATTGCAATGAGATTATGTTGTGAATCATATTTTAAAATACACACACAGAAAGATACCTAGGATTCTCTACTATCTAAGAAGACATGCTCTAGAATCTAACAGATCTAGTGATATATTTCTGTAATTTCAATCAAATTATCTCACTCGATCTTGATCTACATTTCTGAAGAAAAACAAACAAAAAACGAGATTAATAATATCTGCTTTTCACTGTTGGGAAGTTTGCTGAATTGTACTACTTCAATTTGGTGAGCTAGAAAATGTGTTTCTCAGACACCTGGGTTCCTGGATGAATTAAGATTAGGACTGGCCCAAAGATGAGCTTGGCTAAAATGTTGGAGGTGGAAGTGAAGCAGCAGGCCAGAGAGGATGATGGCAACACAGCGGTGCCCAGTGGAGCGCAGCTGGGACTGACTATCCCTCCCCTCCCCTCCCACCCCAGATGCTTGGCTGCAAACCCACAGAGGCAGCTGCTACACGGTCAACAACATCCCATATTCCTCTCCTAAAGTTTCTCTTCTTCCATCTACCTATGGCATCCGGTCAAGCTTGGTGACTTAGATTTCTCCCCTAGAGCAGTGGTCCTGAGTCGTTGCTCAGTTCTGAAGTTGTCTGTCAGGGCTGCAAGAGTAGTCAGTACTCCTCCATTCCCCTCTACCTTCCTTTCATTTCGTTTTCTGCCTCCTTTCCCCCTTTGTGTAGACCCTCTCTCTTGGAGATGCCTGACTGGAAGCCCTTGCTGACTTGTAAGTTTGCTGATTACCAAAGTCAAATGGCTGAACACAGAGTTGTAAAAAGAGGTGCATAAGGGCTCTGAGAGTCAGCCCTGGGCAGTCCTGGTTAGAGCCTCTCTTAAACATTCACCGTCCCTTAATGGTGCTGCATCATGCTCCATCACATTGTCTGCCGTGGGGCTCTGAACAGGGCCCTTGCTTAGGAACAATGCAGTCCAGTCAGACACCAATCCTCACGGGCTGTGTTTGGATCTGCTTCTGTTGAAAGGCACGTGTTTACTGGCAACTTGTAAAGAGAAAAATCGGCCCAGAGATAGAAGGAATTTTCCACTAAGGCAAGAACAATTTTTATCTAGATTAATACAAAGCTGCTGCCTGTCTTTGCAAATTAAGTAAACAGATTTCACTCCCTGCAAAACAAATATGGATTAAATAAATAATAGGATATTTTGCACGTGCCACGGTGGAAGGGTGCAGTCTATGAATATTAAGCAGCAATTTTGTAGTTAACATTAAATGGGAATCTCAGGAAGAAATTTATAGTTACTGAAACCGTCCAGAAGCCTCCAGCTCTTTTCCAATAAACTTAATAGCAGACAAAGCCTGTGTAAATTTAAATTTAAATACTGTCCTTCCCCTCGTGTCTGATCTCTTAACTGTGCTCTTTGCTAGCTCTGAAGTGGTGGTCAGAGAATGTAAATTTCTTTATCTCCTAGAGATGCACTTTCAAAATTCAAAGTTCTTGACATGCAGGATTTATTTCTTCCTGGGCTTATAAAATAGCGTGAGGACTTACTGTTGCTTTTTATTTTAACCAAGCGTTTTCGATTTATAATTTGTGTTTCCCCCCGCCTCGAATGCCTAAGTCAATACTGACTCCGGAATTGACTGTATATGGATTATTAGACTGTTAACTTGGGCATGAAAACACAAGTAAACTACTTATTCCCTCTCACCTCAGAATCAGTGAAGCTTTTAGCCAAATATTGCTAAGAGAGATGTCTCTCCCCAGATACTGAGCAAATTCTCTTTTTTCTTTGCCCTGGAGCTACACTATTTGCTGATCCTCTTTGCTTTACAAAATTCTACATTGAAAGCCACCGTGCTCTGCAAAGGGTGTTTCTCTCTAGCAGAGCTTTCATTCAGCCCAGAGAATGTTCAGTATTTCCCTCGACAACTGTTCAGAATTTATCTGTATGTCATCAGCCTTATTTCTGAGGGTTTTGGTTTCCTCTGAGGTGCCTTCTCGACAAATCGTGGCTGCTTCGAAAAGTCACCCAGAGGTGACTTCTCCCCGCTGTCCTCACCTTTGTTCTGATCTCTCTTTCTGACTCTTTAAATTGCTTTGTGACAATGAGAAAGATTTTATAAATCCTGACTTGGATGGGAGAGAGTAGTGAGAAAAAAAACAACTTCTAGGCTAACTATAGCCTGAACAAAACATCCCTTGTTGCACAGAATTCACTACCTCTATGTTATTTCTTGTATAAACCTATCAAAATGAAGAAGGGGAAGTCATTCCAGGCAAAAGAAATTGCATGTGCAAAACCCTGGTGATAAGAGAAGAAATACTGCAGTTCAGTGTCAGAGATATTAGCTAAAGGTGGGAGACTGGTGGTGGATTTTACAAGTTCAGAGCCCTCGTGCCACTTCTACTCTTGACCTTGAATCCATGGATTTTCCATTGGCCAAAGGTTGTGCTAGGGGAATGCCTTTGTTTGCACTCTGCATATGCAAAAGACTGATGGCAAAATGGCTGCTTTCCATTATACTTTTTAAATAGGTCTTGTTCATAAAAACCAGGTTAAAACTCTGAACTTTATCTAGCAGCAATGAGAAATCCCTTGTATAATTTTTAGCATAAAAGAGATGTTAACAGAAGCCAGAGTGATGGTGCAGTGGGTAGGGCATACACCTGACCAGTGGCCAACCTGAGTTTGATCCCTAGCATTAAATATGACTCCCCCACCCCAACATCATCAGAAATGATCGCTGAGCACAGTGCCAGGAGTAATCCTCAAGTCCCCTCAACCCACCCCCCCAAAAGTGATTTTTTTTTTTTTGTATTTTAATTCACCAGTAAGACTAGAATCACCACTCTCCTGGAGATTGTTGTCAAACCTCATATGGAAGGGGCAGAAGACTGCACAAGGCAGTGATCTGGAGTTTAATAACAAACTGAATGTAAATTGTACCACCTATTGACTTTTGAGGATGCCAGGGTGACTCCTCAGTTCTGACTTGGGAAATAGGTTAATTTTTGTCTCAAAAGGAGACTCAGAAAAGGAAAAGCATGGGAAGTAAAAAGGAACTTAGCTTCTGACTTGCTAAATTTGAACTCAAATTTAACTTATCACAAAGGCCAACACTAATTGTTTCCCAAATCTGTGTATCCGCACCTCTGGAGGATCTTCTGAGCCTCTATGCCTGCCCAGTACCCCTTCCACTTGACTTCTTTCCATACTCATTTTCTTCTCTTAAGGACCTTCCTTGAAATGGGTATTATGTTACCCATCTTCAACATTAAAATAACATTCACATCTACAACTTCCATTCAGATGTTACTCTTCAGGTTCAAATCCTAAAATCTAGTTGCTCATAAATTGTCTTCCATCATTATTTCTGACACCTCACTTCCACACAACCAAACTTCAACATATCATATCCCAGCTAGGACAGCTACACTTATTCTTATTTTCTTTTTGTCATGAAATTTCTCATCTCTGCCAATCCCCTTTGTTGTTGTTCATGGTCATCAAGTCCAGGGCTTTGCACACTGTAATGCCTATGAGGTCTGACATCTTAAAGGCAGTACTTCCAGGATTACACAGGAGGTGTAGGTTATTCCAGGGCAGATGCCATTCCTGGGTCCTATTTATCTTTCTATAATTTCTCATTTTGTCATGATCCACAGTTACCCAGTTCAGGAATCTATCATCCTTGATGTTTTGCTGCATAATTCCTGTCCCAGAACATTGAACACCAAGTTGAGTTGACTTTATCCACCTACCACATTCTCACACCAAAACACATATGCACACTCCATTTTCCTTGTTTCCCCTTTTTTGACCCCACTACACTCCAGTTTAAGTATAATCTCTCGTGAGTTTCATATTTTTTCCAAAAACTTCCTACTGGACCGTCTGCATTTCATCCAGTCTCCTTCCCAAAATGTCTTCTAATAGGTTGCCAGAAAGCTTTTTGAAATGCAGGTTTGACCTAGATGCTTTTTTTTTTTTTTTTGGTTTTTGGGTCACACCCGGCAGTGCTCAGGGGTTACTGCTGGCTCCATGCTCAGAAATTGCTCCTGACAGGCACAGGGGACCATATGGGGCACCGGGATTTGAACTGATGACCTTTTGCATGAAAGGCAAACGCCTTACCTCCATGCTATCTCCCGGGCCCCAAGATGCTTTAAGAACAGTTCCACAAATACATATTCTCTAGAGAATGAACCAGAAACTTCCAAGCACGGCACCAAGACTTTTGATACTGAATTTTGCCTCTTCACTCTAAAATGTACACCTCTGTGCTCTCTGGCCTCCATCCTGACCTATCTTCTCAAGGGGCTTATTCATAATTCATAGAGGGGACCTTCTCTCTCTTCAGGCAGAAGAACCTGGAGACTTCCTTAGTTAGTGATCCCTAGAGTACTTCATATCATGTTATTCATGTTGCTCCCTATTCTGGAACATTTCGTGAAATTGTTTGGACTTATCTTCTACCACTCCTTGACAGTAACCCCTTCCAATTTCTTCTTCTCAACATTTGGCATGGTGTCAGGATTGCAGTATTGCTTTAATAAATGCCTACTGCTTTAATGAAGGAGCATGCATAGGACAGACAAAGACAAATGTGCTCCGATGCTCCTTCCTGGAGCAACCTGTGATGTTATCCCTCTTGCAATATAGCATTCACTTTTGTTCTGAGCTTCCTGACAGCCAATGCATAAAGAGAAATAATAAAGGGTATGGTGTTCATTGTCTGTATAAAAATAAAAAAGCAAAAACTTTCATGTCTTCAACAGAGACAAACTCTTTCCTGGTGATAAATTTTAAAAGGATTCATCGCATGAGTTCTTGCACAAGGAACATTGAACAACATAATGGGCAGTATCTTTAAGCAGTTTTTACAGAAACCACGGAAATATTCTTCACTGTTTCCAGTATTAATGCTTTAAAAAATAAAAGGGAAAAAGATAAAGACCTAGCACAAAAAATGGATTCACGAAAGATTTTCTATTGAGAGAGGCTAAGCTAATGAGCACCACATTTAGAGCTTTCTGGTGATCAGGGATAGCGCTTAGCACATGGAGGGACTGCACATCTATAAATTCTATTCTCAAATATCAATTGTCTCAGACAGGCTTTGACAGGAGCTAAATGACAGGCCCAAATTGGATCTCGGAGAGTCTAGAAAACTCCCACTCATTCAAGGATAGCTATCTATATCATGCATACTCCTGTTACACTAAGAAAAGAATTTGGTCTCCTGGATCAGAAGTGTAGAAATGAATTATTAGAAACTATAGGAAGAGAAGAGCTTCTAGACCTATTGTCATACTAGACTATTTGGTTTTATTGCACCACACAGAGATACTTAGAAATAAAAGATCAATCTATAGACTTTTCACTGGTTCACTGGACCACCAAGATCATAAGAAAATTAATATTTCATGTTTAAAAACACTCCTCATATTTTTGTCCCTCACCTCTGCTTACAGAGACAAAAATGCTTTCTTAATAATTATTGCCATCAAGAATTAACCCCCTAGAAATGGAGTACATTGTCACAGGAAGTGTAAGGCACTGAAATATCTTGCAGTCCTTCTGAATGTTAAGCACTGTAGATTTCATTTTAGTCAGCACGCTGTTCTGCAAGTGGGAAGCAGAACAGCAGATAAGAGTTCAAATCAGACAGGCATAAGGCAGAGCACTGCAGCTGCAGACTGCCTCAGCTCTCATTCCATCATCGCATTGTTCCAACAAAAACATCTGAGCATGGCAGAGTAGAAATTCAGTTACAAGAATAATCATTAAAAGAATCATCAGAACCCGAGACTTGCAAAATGATAAAACAGAAACTGCTGCAATCATTATTTTCACATCTAAATCTGCTAAATATTGAGAGCGCTGATATAAAGAAAATGAAAGAACTCTAACTTCTAAAATAAAGTTGCTAGAAAATGATCAGCAAAGCAGTTTTCTGGAGCAAAGTAAAGTGGATGTTGCTTCAGTATATTGATTGATATATAATCCAAACATATTGACTTATGTGTAATTAACAAAAGAGTTTAATTAATCTACTGATTGGAAATGTCATCAATCTTATTCAAGTGAATTTTAATTCAAAGATAATATCATTCCAAGTATTATGCTCAAGTAATTTCATTTAATTAATCATAAACGTGTTCTCACATATGCTTTTAGCCTCAATAAATCATAAAATAGCTGACAATTTTTCTGTCAGGAGGAAATTGAAGATATCAATTTGAACATTTTATTTTATATTATTGCTTGATATGTTCTGAAATGAAAATGATTATGTTTCCAAGGTGTTTTCTTTCCTTTTCTCTACTTACACAGCCATATAAGATGAAAATTCTTTTGTGAGCATTCTTGTGTCCATGAATAAAATAAAATTTTCTCTAAATCATTTTAGCAAAAAAAAAGGATATGTTTTCTCAAGCTTGAGGAATATTTGAGCTTGTTTTTCTGAAACCTTGGCAAAAAAAAAAAAAAACCGAAAGACCAACTACTGAATAATCATTCAAATGACAAGTCTTCATTAGGTTGAATTACTGAAATGAAACTATTTCAGTAATTGTCATTCTTCTCTCATCCTATATAGCAAGCTAAATTGAAAAAAATATATTTTGGGTCTAGAAAGCAGATCCCCCAAAGCCAATTAATGTTCCCAAGCTAGTAGGATACTAATTAGCAATTATTTCTGCCCAGTGATACTCAGGCATCCTGGGTTGTTATATTTTTCCCTTGTCCTAAACCAGCAGAGAACACTCATTGAATAGTGATGGTTTTGTCTACGGTGCTTTCTAAAACATGTGTCTACAAAATTAAAAGCCCTCCTCCCTTCTCCTTGTGAGAAAGAATCACGTACAGATAAGAAAAAAAAAGAAAGAAAAAGGTTTAGGCTTAAGGAGAAGATTTTTAACAAATGGCACTGAGGTATGATTAAACAGCTTGAAAAAGATGAAAGGCTGGCATTAAGAAGAGGATAGAGACAGAAATATGTGGTTTAAGAAGCAATGGGAAGAAGAAAATGAAAAGGGACAATAGGATGGAATGACTCTTTACCTGCTTCCTACTCTCACCTGTTTGCGTAAATTTGCAGTTCATACAGTGAAATCTAATTAAAGTGAACTTCATTTTCCAGTTGTTGTCTTTAGTAACAAATAAATAAACAAATACACCAACAGTGATATGAAGTAATATAAAATTGATTTTGAGAAAATCCCTGCCTGTTGAGGATGCTTTGCTATTTACCCTAATTCTCACTTCCTCTTCTAAGCACAATTTTCCTAAAATGAATGAATAAATCCCAGATGTTTTCCTCTCCAAAGGAAAAGCTTAAGATTAGGTGAGTGAAAAATCTCCTTTTCATTTCAAAGCTCTGAGGTTTTTTTAAATTAGGTCATAAAAGTTCCAGGAGATTCAATGGTAAACAATGCTTTCATGGCCAGCACATTTTTCTAGTAAAGATAACTTGGTTTGTATCTTGTTAAATTAAATTTTAACAAATATTTATTGAGCCTCCATTACATCCAAGGTAGTAAGTTATGAATTATAGAGAAGTCAGATCCAAAATAAACCCAGACTTTAAATTTTCTATGGTTCAGAAAAATGACAACAGAGAATAAATTAAGACAAATAGATTTATTAACAAATTATTCTAAACAGAGGCCAAAAATATAAGAGAAAGAGACACCCATACACATACAAATGAGAAAAGGTATCAAGGAAGGTCTCTTAGTCTACTGGAGTTGCTATCAGAAAAGTTTATTGGCTGGCACTTACCTTACAAGCACAGGCATTTATTCTCTTGTGGTTCTGAAATCAATAAATCAGGAATCACAGTGTCCAAACAGCTGAGTTCTTGTTCTCACTCTCAAAGAGTGAGACCAATCTTTGAGTTACATATTGACAATGTCTTGTTATCTGAACATTTGGCAGGATAGATGTGTGTTAGGTTATGCATTATTTTACCCAAAACAAATATCATTTCTGGTTTCTTTGTATCTGATTGTTTACAACTTGGTTTCAACCAAAGCAGAGATTGTCTTACATGTAAAGCTGGTGGTATTGGCTCAGGATAGCTTGTGCTATCTGACCTTACTGCCCCACCTGGGGGTAGTCTCTGTTCTCAATAAAAAAGAGACAGTTCTAAAGGCAACTGGCTCTCCATACGAGGTAGAAGATTGCCAGTCTATACAGTTTCATCCTCAGCCTGGTCTGAATTATTTCATTTGTGGCCCTACTTTAGACTTCTTCATCTGGGGTTGGAGATATGATACATGGGGAAATTTTACAACTGCATTTGAACAGTGATGTAAGAACCTGAGAAGACCCCAACAATGGCCAGTGACTTGACTCTAGGGTGGATAATCAGAATCACAGCCTCCTTGAACTGGATTTAGTGTGCAGTACCCCTCACCAGAATATTGGTGCACCTGTCCCCTGTTCTGAAAGTGCCAGAGGTCCCTTCAGGCAGGACAGAAGCAGACAAGGAGAGAGCTGAAGATCCTGAGCGTTGTCACAAAGGTTGAGGCCCACTGCCTTTCTTCTACCAATGGTGCTTTGTGCAAGGACACTGACTCCCTAAATGCGGCAGCTTATTGAGATCACTGATGGGAGAGAAGCCAAAGAGATAGCCTCATTGGAAGGGAACCAACAGCAGGAAGATAAGTGGGTCCCCCATCAAGATTCTGGCTCAGGAACCAAAGGCCTTTACATCCCAGGTGACCTAAAGGAGCCTAACACAAAAGATGAAGATAGAGGAGACAAGGAAGGTTCCAAGTCCAGCCAAAGACCAGCTGAGGAAAAGCTACTTTCAGATCCTCTAGTAATTTTCTTCTAGGTTAATCTCTTGGCCCTATTTGCACCAGTCACTATATCACTGATTATATTGCTGTTTTATCTGTATGTATTTTAATAACTACCATTTTGTTTTATGCCCTGTTGGGTTACACTTTTTTCACCCAAAATAGAGATCATCCCTGATTCCTTTGTATCTTTTTACAACTTGGTTTTACCCCCAAACAGAGAATGTCTTACATGTAAATCTGGGTGGGCCTGGCTCAGTATAGCCAGAGATATCTATACTTACTTTGTTCTTACTGCCTCACCTGGAGATTGTCTCTATATCAAAAGCAAACAAGCAAAAAAATAAAAACCAGTTTTGGCAGGCAGCTTATGAGAGATAGGAGGTAGAAGACTGCCAGACTATATGTGTCTCACCCTTAGTCTGGTTTGGATTCTTTCATGGGTGATCCTGATTTAGACTCATTCACCAGGGGTTGGAGATACTTAGCATGGGTGATTTTACAGCTGGCATCAGAACAGTGACCTAGGCCTAACCCAGGGACCTGAAAAGACCACAATAATGGTGAATAACTTGACTCTTTGGTGGATTATCACCATGACAGCCCCTTCGAGCTGAACTGAATGTGTTGTGCCTTTTATTGGAACATTGTTTATATGGCTCCTGTTCTGAACAGCTGGACTGTATGTGCCAGGCTCCCTAGAGATTCTCCTTGCCACATGCTCCTAGATGGGTGGGGTGCCTTCACATTGGTGATGAGTTCTCTATCTAAAGGCCTCTCCAGGACAGATAATTTATCATTTAATACTGGTACTAAACCAGAGAGACACACATCTCCCAAGGATAATGAGTTGGCTACTGTCACTGCAGACTCAAAGTCTAGAAGTGGTTCAATCAGAAATACCCTTGCACCTCAAGTGCAGAGTCAAATGGACAAACTGGTGCTGGCAATCTGAATCCTGGTCACTGTCGATTGTTTTAATATCCGAAATGGTTATGGGTTTATCAATGGAAATGACACCAAAGAAGATGTCTTTGTTTACTGGACAGCTATTAAGAGAAACAATCCTAGGAAGTCTCTGTGTGACTTTGGGAATGGGGAGCTATGGCGTTTGAAGTCGTAAAAAAAGAGAGGGGTCCAAAAACTACAAATGAATCTGGACCTGGTGGAATGTCAGTGAAAGGAAGCCAGTATGCTCCCAATCTAAGTAGGTTTATTCGATTCATCCTCTTCCCTCACTCAGCTGCTCCACCATGTATGGTGGCAGAGGCCCCCTCAGGTGGGACAGAAGCAGGCAGTAAAGGGGAGAGAACTGAAGACTCTGAGCAGCATCCCAGACACCTATGCCTACCATCTTTCTTCAACGGGAGACACTTTTTGCAAAGTCCTCAGTCCTCCAATCTGCAGCAGATTATTAAAGAGAACCCAGGAACCTTACACAGAATGTGAAGATAGAAGATCCAAGCCCAGCAGAAGACCAGCTGAGGAGAAGCTGCTTTCAGAATCTCCTGCATCTGAGTTACCTAAAAAAAA
>PVKC010009998.1:0-26181 GCA_004027635.1 Crocidura indochinensis | reverse complement strand
CTATCTCTCCAGCCCCTCAAAGCATAGTCTTAACATCACGGAAAACATGAGATCTAACCTACAGCCGAAGATATTTGAATTGTGCATGTCAAATTGGAAAGAAGGGGATGACAATATAAGAATGCTTGTGGAGTGAAATTGACCTGAGAGGTGGTATTGGTGTCAAAATATTGTATGCCCAGGGGCCAGAGAGATAGTACAGCAATAGGGCATTTGCCTTGCATGCAGCCAAACCAGACCAACAGTGGTCTGATTCCAGGCATCCCATATGGTCCCATGAGCCTGCCAGAGGCAATTTCTGAGCACAGAGCCAGGAGTAACCCTTGAGCATCACCAGGTGTGACCCAAAAACAAAAAAATATTTTGTATGTCTAGAACACAAGTATCAGTAACTACATATTAAAGTTCTTGAATTAAATAAGCATATTTAACTTATAAAAACAGATTAACAGAATCACTGTCAAATTATAAACCATATTTATGAAATATAAAGCAAAATATCACATCATACTGTAATTCCTGAAAATTTATACAAATATATACATGATATTAAGATTAAGTTTCTGTCTAGAAAGATGGGATCTTTATAATATAGTGTCCTAACATTTCAGCACACTAAACCCAAGACTCAAAGCAGACTCTTAAAATAAGTTTGATTCTCCCACAAATATTTGGAATATGATTTCTCTGCCTAAATTTTAACTCTGATGTATATGAAAACAATATTTCAAAAAGGCATTCCATAAAGAGCATACAAAAGGCACCAGGTAGGGCATTTGCCTTTCATGTGGGCAATATGGATTTGATCTGCGGCAACCCATATGATCACTTAAGGAGTGAATCCTAACTGTAGCCAGGAGTAACTCCTGAGCTTTACTAGGTCTGGCTCATTTCCAAATATAAAAATAAAAATGTCAACAGCATTAATTTCCAAAGCTACATATAAATCTCATTTAAACAGCATGTTTTAATGATAATAGAAGATGAAAGAAATCTAAAAAACTATGAAAATCTGTAGTCACTGCGTATTTCAGCTAAGAATCCCAACTGTAATTATAATTGTGTAATTAAATAATAAATTTATTTTGGCACCCCATAATTAGCTTGAAGTAGTAATTTTTACCTTGATATTTGGGTTTTTTAAGGCAAATCCTCTGTACCAGCCTGTGGAGAAATAACCATAGTCATATTTTACAAAACTCATTATAATATTTTAAAGAAAAGAATTGAATACAAATCTGTTCTTTGTTGACAAATGTTTACCCTACATATAAATATTCAAAGTGAATATTGGTGAGGTTGCTATCTAGATGAATTATAGTTTAACTACTGGTTATTATATTGGAGGCTTACATTAAAATAGTAATGTTCATAATTAAAAAATTACATCATAATCAGAGCATCATGCTTAAATTCTAGTTGTGCTACTTCTAATTCTTAGTCATTCAATTTCAGGCAAGTTAATTTACCTTTTTGAATGCATATAAAGTTGAATATAAAAATTTTGAAATATTCAGTCTTCTTTGAATATAAAAACCTATCCTCTATACTCTAAAATCTCAGGGAAATTCAAGATTTACACAATTGATAATTTCTTAAATTCCCATACTCTAGCAATGCTTAGCTAGTAAACAAGAAAAAGGTCTGCATATCTTTCAACTCATTATCTTGCCTAATAGCACAAGAAAAGTGAAGTTAGGTCTAATTCTCTAAAGAAATAATCAGCAAATTTTCTAATACATAAATTCACATTATTGTTTTTAATAATAATGGCTTTGCCTTATCCTCAAGCAATTCTGAATTTTACAATAGTATTCTTTAAAGAGAACATAATTTTTCCATAATTTAAAGCAAGTAGAATTTGATACTCTGGTCTATATATGATTATTATATAACTCATAAATACATTATTTTTAATTATCATTTCATTGCAAAAATAATTTTGCTTACTGATAAGAAATTGTTTTGCTATGTAAGAAATATTCTATTAAATTTAGTTTTCAAATGAGTTATTTGGGGTTTGTATTTTAGTTCCTCACAAGGTTTTCTAAAAGAATATTCTGTAGAACTTGAGAGGGTGAAGTAAATTAAGATATAAAGCATACTTTACTTGCCAAAGGCCCAAGTTCTATTCCCAGTACCAGAGAGTCCTCAGAGCATCTCCAGGAAAAATCCTCAAACACTGAGTCAGGAGCAACCCTCTTCTCCCAACCCCAATAATCATCTGGTGATGACCACAAACAAATATAAATAAATATATAGTAAAATAAAGTGCTCAAAGATAGAAAAATCAGTCTGAAGAAAATAATACATTGAGTGACATTAGACAATACTAGTAAAAAAAATGCCATGCACCTGGGGACTGAAGAAATGGCTCAGCAATAGGGCATTTGCCTTGCACGTAGCCGATTCAGGACAAACAGTGGTTCGAATCCTGAATGCACCCCATATGGTCTCCTGAGCCTGCCAGGAGCAATTTCTGAGTGCAGAGCTAAGAGTAACCCCTAAGTGACGCGGGATGTGCCCACCCCAAAAGCCATGTATTTAAAATATCAAGATATTACAAGACATGTATTGTTAAAAATTATTTGTTTTTGCTAGAAAAAATTCTGGAGATTAATATGATATAGAAAAAATAATCTGTAAACTTTAGGTTCATCATAGAACTTCAAACACTACTAATTGACTTACCATCACACTTCTCCAGAATCTGAACTGTGTCACCAATTTCCAATGACAGGCCATATGGGACAGTTCCTCGAAAACTGGCAATAACTGTAAGAAAAGACAAAGACTCTATAAGTACAATTAGTATAGTCAGTTCTACAGGTTAATATTAAAGACCACTGATCAGAAAAAATGAATGTAATGAAGATGAAAGAGATACCTGCTTCCATACTTCAATTTTATATAAATATATCACAAATCAATATTAAGTTTATGACTTTCTGACTTCCCAGTTAAAAGTACTATATGTTTTATGGGTGGGGGGACATCTGGCAAAACTCAGGGTTTACTCCTGGCTCTGCACTCAATATTTTTTTTACACAGTGGCACTCAGGAGTTACTCCTGGCTCTGTGCTCAGAAAGTGCTCTTGGCAGGCATGGGGGATCATATTAGATGACAGGAATGGAACCACTATCCTTCCTGTATCAGCTGTGTGAAAGGCAAACACCCTACTGCTGTGCTCTCTCTCTGTCCCTGCACTCAATAATTTCTGTTGATGGTGCTCATGGGACCATGTGGGATGCAGGTTATCAAAGTCTTGTTGATCACATACATGGCAAGTGCCTTATTTGCTGTACTATCTTTCTGACCTATGACCCATGATTATGTATTTCTAAGATGCTGAATCTGCTAAAGCAATGGTCAAAATATCAAGAATGTTGATTAGGGGCCGGCAAGACAGCATGGAGGGAAGGCGTTTGCCTTTCATGCAGAAGGATGGTGGTTCAAATCCTGGCATCCCATATGGCCCCCCATGCCTGCAAGGAGTGATTTCTGAGCATGGAGCCAGGAGTAACCCCTGAGCGCTGTCAGGTGTGACCCAAAAACCAAAAAAAAAAAATGTTGATTAGTCACATGTGAATAAAGATACTGCCTGCATTATTGTTATTGAAACCAATATCTGAAAGGAAAGAGGGATAGACAGACTGATAATAAATAAGGGAGAGAGAGAATGAGAGAGAAAGAAAGAGAAGAGAGAGAATGTCTGCCACAGAGGCAGGCAGGGGAGAAAGAGAGGAGACTGAAACTCAATCATGAGCAACTATTATTTGTTGCTATATTCACTTTACATTAGGCTCTGGGGACATAATAGCTAATAAATAGGTTCTCAATATAAATAAAGAATATGGTTGTTAGTTATCATTAAGCTTATTATCGTTCTGTTATGCTGAGCAGAGAAGATTCGTTTCTCTAGATTGCATTCTCTTATAGAGAAAAGGGTGAGTATATTTGCTCACTACTATTATCCCAGGACCTAGTCCTACTTGTAGCCTAAAAGCTGTCTTCCTATGTGGTAATCAATACTACCATCTTATTTAGTAATCATTGTGTCCCTCCCCTTGAACCATACACATAGATATCATAGCTTTCTCATATGCATTAGCTCTTATATCATGTAAACAGGAGTGTAAGGGCCACGATTTATCCCTACCTAGTAATGATAGAATAATGGGTTCTTGAAATATTTTGCAGCTGTGAGTGGGTAGGATGTAATACAGAAAGTGTCTGCCTCTTTTTCAGATATGATCTCTCTCTCTCCCCTCTTTCTCTCCTTTCCCCCCTTTTCCTTTGAGATATTTGTTTCAATAACAAATAGCAGGCAGTATCTTTATTCACATGTGACTAATCAACATTCCGATATTTTAACCATTAATTCGGCAAATTCGGCATTTTAAAAATACATGGTTAAGAACTGGAGAGATAGTACAGCAGGTATGTATAATTTAGTCATTCCTGGGCAATTGAAGAAGGTATAGAAATAATGATTCTTTACAGTATAATAAGAAGACAAAAATGAATAAAAATGCTCCTCAATCCCTGGAAAAAGAAGAAAAATCTCTTTTTAAAGGCAATGTGTGTATAATTCAACTTGCAAATCACATAAAAAATGACAAGAAATACTTTACATTATTATTTTCTTTTTGGTTTTTTGGACCACACCTGGCAGCCCTCAGGTTACTTATGGCTCTGCACACAGAAGTCACACCTGACAGGCTGAAGGGACCATATGAGATGCCAAGGATCGAACCTGGGTCGGCCAGATGTAAGGCAAACCACCCTACCCACTGTAATATTGCTCCAGCTCCACTTTACATGATTTTTAAAAGACAAAATTATGGTTTGTAAAATTTGTAATTATGTTTCAGTTAGTGATATTTAAAAATAATCCCAATTTACCAAACAGATAATTGCGAGTGCTATGAATATACTTTATAAATTGGGAGCCATACACAAATCTGTCAAAAATTAAAGCATATCAATAAGTTATGAACTTTTAGAGAAATCAAGCGTCCTCCTATAATCTCAAAACAAAACAAAACTCACATTAGTGATAAAAGAACAAGACAAAAAAAAAACCCACAAACCAAAAACAAGAAATGGATGAAAATAACTGCAGACTAACCAAGTTAGAACATTTCAGACAAACACAATTCATGTCATTTTCTAGCTAGGTTCATAAATACCATATGGCCTCATACTAAAGTGTTAGAATATGTTTATTCGGTAAACAATCAAGGGACTGAATAACGTGACAGATTACTGCACATCACTTTCAGAGACCTGTTCTTGCAAAGGTTCAACAACTCAACAGATGGTACGTTGATTACAATTTAAATGACTTCAAAACAAGTTAACACCCTGAGTTGTTTTCCCACATTCATGAAGTTATTGTAATCTCTCACTACCTTCTTGGTTCTATGTTATGGAATATTCTCTCACAGGTTTAAGTGCATGGCCTCCTAATCATACTACTTATTCTTACCATTCAAACATTTTCCATTCTCTCAGAAGACTAGAATTACCAGTTTCCGTCAATGCCTTTCCACTGGTTGTTGCTCATTCATTTTTCTTTTCTGAACATAGCAGTATCACTCATGTATTTTATTTCTTCAACTGTCCCTTCATGCTCTCCACATTATCTAACATGCACTTTGCTCTGAAACTACTTTACTCAAGACACTAGTCTGCTGATTGCCCCCATTTATAACAACTTCAGGATTCTATCACAGCTTGAACCTCCTACTGATTCTCTCACATCCGTATCTATCTTCTCTAGAATTTCTTCCTATCTTATTACTCTTCGTAAAGTCTAGTATTCAGCTAAGACTCCAGTTTTTAGATCCTGAAGTATAAAAACTGGTGTGGAGAAAATGAACATTAAACTTAGCTCGAGAAGTCATGCATTTGAAACTCAATCTTACCACTCACTTCTGTGATTCTGGTGGCCACAAACATCTTATAATAGCTATCATATCAGCAGATAATAGTGCTAACTACAAAAGGTAATGACAGATTAAGTGAGGCTTAATCTGAAGTAATTTTTATCCTGGCATATTCTAGTCCTTTAATGAATTTTTCGATAGTTTACATCATGCTTTCTCTCTTTACCCCATAAATATATATATTCTCCTTCTCTGAAAAGAGTTCCTCTAAGATTTTCTCAACTATTCATATGACTTGCCTCTCTCTTCCAATCACAAACCTTGTTACTCTATAAATTTAGTCTTTGGTGAGGGGTGCCACACCCAGCAGTGTTCAGGGGTTACTCCTGGCTCTGTGCTCAGAGATTGGCCCTGGCAGGCTGAGGGGACCATATGGATACCGGGAATCGAACAGGTGTCTGTTCTATGTTGGCCACATGCAAGGTAAATGCCCTGCCGCTGTGCTATTGCTCCGGCCCCCTAAATTTATCTACTATTAGTCCTTCGTATCCATATATTTGGCTATAAGCCAGAAACTCAAGGGTCACTTATATCTACTGTCCAATCCCCATATTAAATCACATAGTCAATCAATCTCCAGTTAACATCCATTTCTCAGCATCTGTACTCCCATTGTACAACAGCCTTCTTCTCCATTCTTGCATGACCTTCTCACACAGTCTCCCAATAGATCTATCTTATCTTCCTCTTCAGTACATCAAAGTTATGAGAAAAATGTAAAAATCAGTACTGCAACGAGTATGATTTTGATCTTGTCTGGTTTTATGCTGCAATTCTCAGCCATAACTCCCTAGAAGGTATACTATTCTTTTCCTCCTTGCAATATTCATCTTACAGATATGGGTTCAGTGGTTCCTTCATGGGGCAGCCTTGCTAGAACATATCCCTCAGTCCCATGGTATATATTAAATACCATTTATCACTCTACCACATATACACAACAATTACCTGTAACAAACTGGTAATTAGGAGTTAGTTGATTTTCATTCCCACTACATACATTCCCAGGTCTGTAGAGCACAACTCTGAGATCAATAATGAATGAGGGCATTGTCATGACTGTTAAATGTTCCAGTCTTAAACAATCAAATTCTCTTATAGCTGGCAATACTATTTTAAGAGGGCACTCAAAATTCTAAAAACCACACTATATTACCTGTGAAAATACATTCTTTCACAGGAGTTGTTTAAAACAGAGATGACAGTTTGGATCCTAACTGTGAATCATCTCATTTCTTATTCAAGTGGACTATGCATGTGAATTCTGATTTTATTTTTCAACTACGTAAATGGTTCATTATTAAATAAAGTCAACAAATAATTCCTTTAGACTCACTGGATTTCAGCTGTTTCCTCTGTAAAACAAAAGCACCCAACAAGGTAAATTGAAAGGTCCCATGCAACCCTCTGTCTTGAGAGAAAGATAAGACTGTTTTGGCTCAGCAGTGACACGACGTAACACATTCTGATGAACTGTGTTCCTGAATCAGACTACTTTGGGTTTTAGTCACTGCCTGTGTTGTAAATAAAAAATGAACAGAGACACCACCTGCAAAGGCCAGCTGATAAAATTGAAGGGAAAGGCCATACTCTCTTGAGATTTTTCCCAATTCCACCTTCTACCTCCCTGTACAGACATTGCTTAGTATGCCCCCAATTTCAAGTTCCTTTCATAGAGGCCTCAGGAGTTTTATGACTATTATTTCTTTTGGGGAAGCAGCAACCTGTGACTTCAATACTGGATGTTGCAATGAAACATTAGTTTAAGGTCTATCATCAAGGTTGGTTCTTACAATTCCTTGATGCTATTCATCATTTTCCCTGTCTTAAAATCAAAATGGAACTAATGACTCTTTTATCTTTGTCCCAAGAGCACTTTGACACAACCAAACTGTAAAAGATATTCCTTTATTATGTGTCATTACTTTATTATATGTCCTTCAACTTGAGAACATATTGGAGAGCAGGTCAAGTCACAACTTTGATCTTGAGGTTTTAGAATGGCAAGCAAGCTTCAACTTTGAATTACACAAGTAATTCTACTTTGCAGACAGACTCATAAATGGATGCATGAATGCTGCATTATTTATGCTTCAGGTTATGAAAATAAAAGTTGAAACTGGAAAGTATTTCTAAGCAAAACAACTAAAGATCTGAAGATATTGTCAGTTATGTTTATTCATGGTAGCAGGTAATACCAAAAACTAAGGAACATTGGTTTAAATAGCAAAGTTTCAAAGACAACACAGGTATTCAGAAAATCTCAATCAGCATTTATATAAAACACAGTTAAACTAGAATTTATTTTGTATTCAACTTTCTAATTTAATTCATTCTTCCAAGGATTTTTTGTATGAAACAAAGCTATAATTGAAAATGCATTTTGTCTCTTATTTTTAAAATAGTAGCTGTGTCTTTATACAAAATACCTCAGTGGATCTGTCCAAGGACATTTTCACCAAATACTGAGGTTTACTAAACATGAATAGATGCTTAATGACTCCTTTATTTTCTTTTCTTGTTTGTAACCAATAAATTAACATAAATGACAGACTGTCGGTGTGACCCAAAACCAGAAAAAAATATATACCAAGAAAATAAAGCTGTAAAAACACATAAAAACTGCACTCATCTCTGCTCATCATTTCTACATGGTAAGTAAGCGTACACATATAAGCCTAGCATATAGTTAAGCCCTAAAATATTTATAATGGGGCATAGAGATAGCTCCATGCTGGTTACATACATGATCACTTTCCTGTAAATGGGAGATTTAATCCCCAGCATGACAGTTACCCACATATCAGAGGAAAGTGATCTCCAAGGACATATAGATAAGTAGCTCCAGAGTATTGCAAGGTGTGGCCTCAAAACCCAAAATATGAGTGAATGTGTATGTGTGTGTGTGTGTGTGTGTGTGTGTGTGTGTGTGTGTGAGATGTGGGTGTTTTAAATAAAAGTGTTAAAAAGCACATTTTATAAATCAGGTCACAAATGTTTCTCTTATAATGATATTCAATGCCATTAACAATTTATTATTAATTAGGTGACTGTCGAACCTTCAAGTGTATGGTCAATTAACAAATAAAGAAGCAAAAACTATGAAGTAGGGCAAGAAATACTTTGGTGCTGGAAAAGTTGGGCAGCCACATGCAGAAAAATGAACTTAAACCCTTCTTGACATAATGTATAAATCAAATCAAAATGCATTAAAGACTTCAGTATCTGGCCTAAAACATAAGGAACATAGAGAAAACATAAGCAGATATCTCTATGATATTTAAACTAGAGTCATCTTTAAAGGTGACACCATTGACCAAGCAAGTGGAAGCAAGAATAAGCAAACGACATTGCATTAAATTAAGAAGCTTCTGTATCCAATGGAAAAAATATAAATAAATAAAAGACAGTTCATAGACTACGAGAAATTATTTTCCCACCAATTATCCAATAAATAGATGGTAGTCAAAATACATAAAGCATTGATAGAACTTAAAAAAATCCATCCCCATCAAAAAATGGGGAGGAAATGAACAGAAACTTCCTCAAAGAAGGAAATTCAGGGGCCAGAGTGGAGGTACAAGTGGTAAATGTCTGCTTTGTGCATGCTAGCCTTGGATGGACAGCAGTTCAATCCCCTGGCATCCCATATGGTCCTACAAGCCAGGAGCAATTTCTGAGAGCTTAGCCAGGAGTACCCTCTGAGTGTCACCAGGTGTGGCCCCCAAAAAACAAACCTCCCCTAAAAAAAGGAAATCCAAAAGCATAAGAAAAAATGTCCTGCATCACTAAATCTTCAGTGAAATGTGAATTAAAACAAGGATTTCCAGAGAATGGAACTTATCACAAAAACAACAACCAGTGCTGGTGCGGATATGGGGAAAGAAGAACCCTCATTTATTGCTGGTAGGAATGTCAACTGGGTTCACCTTTTTAGGAAACAATATGGACAATCTTCACAAACGTATGATTGATGTTCCATATAACTCAACAATACCATTCCTGGGAATGTAGCCTAGGAACCCAAAAGCACAATGCAGAAAGGCCCTCTGCACTCCTATGTTCATTACAGGACTATTCACAATAGCCAGAATATGAAAACAATTCACATCCCTGAGAACAGATGATATTATAGTACATTTATAAAGATGGAATACTAATTATTCTAATAATTGTTAGGAAAAAAATGAAACCATGAAATTTGATGATACATGGATAGACATGGAAAATTTCATGCAAAAGGTCATCAGTTCGAATCCCGGTGCCCCATGTGGTCCCCCATGCCTGCCAGGAGCAATTTCTGAGCATGGAGCCAGGAGTAACCCCTGAGCACTGCGGGTGTGACCCAAAAACTAAAAACCAAAAAAAAAATATATATCATACTGAATAAAGTGAGTCAGAGGGAGAGGGATAGACACAGAATAATTGACACACATTTGTAAGATAGAAAAAATAGATAGTATAAAAATAATACCCAAAGCCAGGAGGATTGGTCCATGGTAGATTTGCAACAGGTGTTGGGGTAGAGCAGACAGAACATAGAAAAGACCACTATGATAATAAGAGTAGGAAATGATCCCTCTGGACAAGTACTAAGTGCTCAAAGGAAGTAAAGTGATACGCATAATACCTTTGACTAACAGTGTTGCGCAAAATGCCTAAAAGAAAAAAAAAGAAAATAATTTTTTGCCATTAAGGTCAACTGTTGGTATAGGAAACAGAAGAGAAAGTGGGGACATTTGTGGTGGAAAGTCCACCATGGAAAGTCTACCAGTGCTGGATAACCTTTTTGAGCCCAAGTGCCCAAACTGCCGAACAAACCAAAGAATTTCCTCAAAGTGCCAGCACATCAATTAAATTTTAATAACAAGATTTTAGTATCTAAAAACTCTTTACAAATTTTATAAATTTTATTAATTGAGGACCTTCCTGCGTGCCACAGCTAGCACGTGTGCAATAGATTTGCCATCGCTGGACACTGTTGATCAAATAAACGCAATCATGAACAAATTTGTGACTGCATGGTGATTCAATAAAAAATAAAATCTAAATTTATATTTAAGAAAGTAAATTAGGGCCTGGAGAGATAGCACAGTGGCTTTTGCCTTGCAAGCAGCCGTTCCAGGACCAAAGGTGGTTGGTTTGAATCCCGGTGTCCCATATGGTCCCCCGTGCCTGCCAGGAGCTATTTCTGAGCAGACAGCCAGGAGTAACCCCTGAGCACTGCCAGGTGTGGCCAAAAACCAAAAAAAAAAAAAAAAAAAAAAAAAATTTCACTAAGAAAGTAAATTAAATCTAAAATAGAAATTCATTTTTAGTTCCAATGGTACTACTTGTTCATGAACAGAATAAATTCTTGTTTTAAAAACTTTTAAAAGAGAAAAACAGAATTCTGACTTTAAAAGAAAAAATAGAAAAAAATTATGTTTAATAAACAAATATTTTAAGTCAATCATGTATAGTGTAGACAATAACATATCATTCATCATTTTCCAAATAATATTTACAGTGAATCTACTCGCCACAATTTAATTCATGTTTGGAAAATACTGCCCTTGCCCTTTACGGGCTGACAATCTAAGATGAATGGAATATAATGTAGAAAAATAAAAATAAAAATGCTTGGCACCTGTGACACAAAGGAAAATAAAACTCATCCCTCAAAGCTAGAGTTATGGCTTTATCTTTCTAATAAAAGGGTCTCCCAACTTATGCAAAGGTTATGACCTACAAGGTCACTTGTGAACTGACTAATTACAACACAAAATACAGTGCTGATCTCAAGTACTAAAACTATCCACTGGATATGTTGAGTTATGAGTAGACCAGAAATTAAATAAAATTTTCATTTTTTTCATTTAAGGTCTATACTTAGTGGTGCTCAGGGCTTTCATTTGGTGCTGCATGGAGAATCAGGTGCACTGAGGGGATCAAACCAGTACCAGTTGCTTGTAAGGGAAGCATGCAGCTGTAAAATTTCACTTACTGCTATTTGACACACAAGGCTGACAATTAAGAAGCAGTGATAAAGCAGATAGTGATTTTGTGGACATTGTAAAGGAGCTCTGTTCCTCAGGGTATTCTAAAATTGGCATTTCTTTACCCTAGTTCACTTCATATTATACATTTGGCTCTGGCTTGTCATGGATAGATGTACACTTAACTATCGACTTCTAACAGTATGCTTGAGGATGCAGTATGCCTGCAAATGGAAAAGGAAGAAATAAGGAGTCTTTCTGAAGAACAGGAACAAGGCCTGGAGGAAGCACAGACAAAGATTCTATTCTAGGGACTGTATTTCATGAAGTGGTGAGCTGTGGGAAAAGGGGTAGGGGTTATTACTTCCTCTGTACATATAGAAAAATTATTCTGTACGAAAAGTTAAACATGGAGAAAAAGAATTGGAGGCAAGTCTAACCAAAGACAAAACGCGTATCATAGTTGTCTTGGGTGGAACATGACAAGAAATCATTTGGATTTTTCGATGGATCACTACCGTCAAGTTATCTTTCTCCTGCTACTTGTTTTTTTTTTCCTCACAAGGTGATGTTCAGAACCAACTGGATATTCTTTACTTCCAAAACTCACGGCTAGCAATTAGAATGACTGTCAACAATAAGGGAGCAATGAAGGGAAACACTGTAACTCATGAAATTGCTAGGAAAATATAAAATGCAATACTGTCTTCCTTAGTTCAGTCCTGCCAAGTGATTAAGCTATGCCTCAATCCTGATAATGGGCTGCATTGGACTATCTCACACACCTTGCACACATACACTGGAAGGATATAGAAAAGGTGTAGCTCTATGCATCCATTAATATGCTAGTTACCATGACCAGTTACTATGTGCTATATAGCTCCATTTTGACTGGAAAATCAGAAATAAGTTGAATAATATGCTTTTCTAAATATCTAACATTACAAAAAGTAATACCAGAAAATATAATATTAACCTTGATTAAGAAAAAATAGTTAAGAGAATTCCTACCTTATTACATCTACTGGGCTTTCACTGCTTCAATTAACTAGAATAACCATCATCTAACCTTAAGATAAACATAAAGCAGAGTAGTGGATGTTATAATCTCAGCATTTTCCCATCAGAAACAGGTGACTGATTCTCCCAGCTGCTGAAATTATTAGATAAGGCAACCCTCGGCTGCCAGCCCTCTTCTAGGACTGCCTCAATTGAAGAATTACCCAGTCTTGTCCTCTCTTCAGGTGACTTTAACCAATGACTGGCTCGTTGGGAATATGAAGGCCTAGCTTTTTCAAATATCCACATGAGTCAATTTGGAAGCATTTAAAAGATCAAATCTGTCTCTTAAGTCTTCAGTGCAGCCAACTTCTTGTTTTTGTTTTTGGACCAAGGCAAGCTTTACAATGCAATTGCAATAACCCCTGCAGTCAAATTCTTACTGCCCAGTCTAACTTTAGAAGAAAGTCTACAGGTTTGCAGCACATATACTAGAATAATGTCTACAGGTGTGAATCTCAAAAGCATTCCCTGATAAACATCCTGCAAGCTAATTTCCAACTAAGCCTGATTTCTGGAGAGTTCACTGTCTATACAAGCTTCAAAACTTACCACTGAAAATTTCATACTTCAAAGATTTCTTTTCAAGAGGAAAGGAAGGTAACATTACCACATTTATATTGTGTGCTAAGGGTTTTATGAAATTGTTTATGGACTATTTTTAATCTTCTAGGACACAGGAGTTTAACATATTTTAGAGATAGAGAAATGAAAAAGAGAAAACAAAGAAATCAAAGAACCATAGCAGGAAGGAATTATTGCACATGAAAATGTATTTGTAGCACTGTCATCGTGGCAATAAATGAACCAGTCTGATTCCCCAAAGTTGTGAACATACTCTTCACCTTGATTTTAACATTACAAATGAACTTTTTCTAAGTGGCTACAAAATTAACTGAAGGTCAAACTATAAAAGTCAGAACTAATTATTATTCCCACCTATCAGTACATTTGAAAATAATTTATTACAGAAAATATTATTGTTCTGACAGCTTCCAGGGCACTTAGAAACTAAGTTTAAATGATTATCTCAAAAGCACCCCAGCATTTAGAAGAGAAAGATAATGTCAAACAGAGAGATAGAGGCCTAAAATCTATCTTAACTACTATGTACTATGTGGACTCTGATCTTTCCCATGCTAACTGTGACATCACTTGTTTGGTGTATCTCACACACTTGTCAAAAGGATCAAACCAAAGTGGGAACAGTAGACAAAGGAGAGGGTTCAGCTGAGTTTGACCTCAGCAATCATTTAATGCAAGTAAATATGGATTGGTATTTTTCCAGCTTTCTTGCCACCTAGAAATTTTCTGTATTTATATTGTTTTGGGGGTGGTCATACTTAATGTTATCCAGGGGACCAGACAGAGCTATGAATCAAATCTGTGGAGCTATCTCTCCACTTCACTGAAATTTAGGGGCTAAGTCAGATCTGTTAAACAAAAATAAAATTTGCATTTAAAATAGCAAAAATTCTGTGCTATTAAAGTTTTTTTTTTTTAGAAATTATTATTAGCTATCTAAACCTAGAAATGTTCATACTCTGACACTAAAAGACAAAAAGCTAATTCACTTGATGAGAAAACAGAAGTAAAAAAATAAAGTCCTTGGGAACTCAGAGATCTTCCTAACATACTCAGGAGAGATTGTATGAGGAAGATACTTTAACTTTTAACACTCACTCTGTTGACAATGTGCATTATTTTCCCAAGGGATGACAGTATGAGGAAGAAAAAAATTACAGCATGCCCTTCATGACAAAAAAGTGAAGTCAAGATATACAACCACTACTCTGCTTACAATCTCAGTGAAAACATGGCCAAAAATAAAAAATACTATCATCACACTTACCAAACATTTGGTTTTAAAAGAATATAAAGATGAGGGGATGAGGAGCTATAGTATAGGAGGTAGGATACTTACTTTACATGTGACTGAACCAGGTGCAAATTCTAGCATCCTATATTTTCATTAACTCTACCAAGAGTGATCTCTAAACACAGAACTAGGAGTGAGCCCTGACTGAGCACCAGCATGAGGTGTGGTCCACCCTCGCTCCCCAAAAAAGAATATACGGGCTAGAAAGATAGAACCTACCAAAATAACTGAATACATGTTTATATGTGGAAATCCCAACTTTGTTCTCCAGTCCTGCCAGGTAATTCCAAATACTACCAGGTAAGACTCAAAAACCAAAGTAAAATAAAAACAAAAAAGAATGCATATATGCATACATTTGTGTATGCATAGTGTCTTTTCATAATATAAAATAATTATTCTTAAAATTATTATGAGAACTTTGGGAAACACAATTAAGTTCCTAACTTTTGGGTTCTGTTTGGCTTTGTATTCATAGAGGATAGGAAAAAATGTTACACCCTCTTTGGCTTTGTTTAACCTTTCTCACACCAAATATTTAAGAGCAAAATTCATAAAGAGCACTGAAGACTAAAGTGGTAACTGGGCCCAACATTCTCTACCTTTCTCCACCCTCCCCCAGTCTGATCCCAAGAATCCTCTCAGAGAAGCCAAACCCAGTGGGCTACTATAGCCACCTCTGAGTTTTCTACAACTTAACTTCAAAGTCTGCTCATCTCTGATCACTACCCTCTTTACCAAAAAAGCAAGCACTTTTCTCATTTTCCCATCCATAGATATTTTGTCCCATATTTGAATTCATATTCCCATCACAAATGTACTGTATAAATGTCATCTACAAATCACAATTATGCTCATCTACGTAGAATCAAACTCTACATTCCTATTGTTTATGGCTCCCTCCTTATGCTCTAATGACTGAGCCAATTTTAAGTTTGAACAAACAATAGTTTGGACTGGTATACTAAAAACAGTTATTTTGGCCATAAAAAATCAGTCAAAAAATTTCTCTAGAAAAAAGAAAGTTAATAAAGAAGTCAACAAATAAATGAATCAAAGTTCAGAGTTTCCAAAAACTAGTTCCTATGCATTTTCTAATAATGCCCTTTACACATCACATTCAATGGGCACACTGAAACTCTATGCTACACACACACACACACACACACACACACACACACAAACACATACACGCACACACACAGTTTCTACCCACGATCCAATTCAATTTCCCCTCTCTTCTTCAGTATCTTTCTCCAGAAAAGCTTACTCCACCCCATCCCCCAGTTCCACTGTACCTCTCTCTTTAATTTCCCTATAACATTTATTATATGCTTTACACCATGTTTGAAATGCCTTTATATTCTCAACACAGTGGAAAACTCCAAGCCAGTGTTATACAATGAATAATCCCTGAATAAATACTAGCTGAAAATAAGATGCTATGAGATAACAGTTATAGCTTATTCTTTTATTTCATCGCTGATAACCTTCTTTCAATGTGACAATAATATAGCAAATAATGGAAATACATCTGTGAATATAAGATGTAACAGCTGTTTTTCTGAGTTCATAAAACTTGAGAAAGAAACAATTCCTTTATTTCTTGATTCCCATAAGACACAATTCTGGGGCCAGATCAATAGTACAGTGGTAGGGCGTTTGCCTGTCACGTGGCTGACCCAGGACTAACCTAGGTTCATATGTCCCATTGGTTCTGCCAGCAAGGAACGATTTCTGAGCCCAAAATACAAAAACAAGCCCCACAATTCTGTGGTTGGTTGGGTTTTTCCCCCCTTTCTTTTATTTATTTTTATTTATTCCTCTTCCCTTTGTTGTTGTGTTGTTGCAATGACCAAGGATCACACACTTGGTTGTAGTGCTGGTTGGGAGTAATGAACTTAGCTATAGTGCTTGCACATTTTAGTTGTAATGCTCACCTGTTGCATGCTTTAGTTATGGTGTTCAGAAATTTAGTGCCTAGAGATCATACACTTTTGATGTGCCCAGGAGATTCTAATGATCCTAGAACATACTTGACATGTGAAGCAGTGCAGGAGATCGGAATTTCAGTTTCATGATTGCAAGACATATGAATTTCCTAAAGAATATTCCAGGGTACTGACATCTCTCTGTTTTATAGTTTCTTGTGATTTTTAATTGTATGCACAAAACTAACACAGCTAACAGTATTGTAGTCCCTATATTCATCTATGGAGAAAAAAAAAGTCTTTATATTCTGAAATAATTTCAGATGCATAAAAATTTATACTATTAAATCTGATATATTTGAGGCTGGAGATAGCACAGCGATAAGGCGTTTGCCTTGCATGCAGCCAACACAGGTTTGAATCCCGGCATCCCATATGGTCCTGCCAGGATTGACTTCTGAGTTTAGAGCCAGAAGTAACCTTGAGTGCCATCAAGTGTGACACAAAAACAAAAACAAACAAAACAAAAAAACAAAAAACTGATACAGTTTTTGGTACTGGTGAGGTGAGGTACTTTGTACAACAAAATCACAAATGTCAATGCCATTGCACATACATTACTTTAACTACAATGCTTTATTTAAATTGATATACACAGGCTAATATTATTAATATGTGATTTTTAGAATAGCTGTATGAGGGAATGCAATGGTTTAAAGGGAAGATGCCTAGATCACATTTGGACACAGATTATAGGGAGGATAAGGAAAGAAATCAAGTGGAAACGGGGAGACTGATGAAAAAAAATGGGGAAAGGGTCAAGGATATTCAGGCATATCAATGATATTAAGGATGATAGAGCTAAACATCGAAACTATAGAGCCAACAACACTGAATCATAAGACTCAAATGTTAGCAATCAGCCTGTCAAGATGGCAGGCTGGGAATGGAGTAATAGGGGAGGAACCTGGGAGTTTGGTGGAAGGAAATGATACTAGTAGTGGTGCTGGAATACTGTATATGAAAAACTCAATTATAAATGACTTTGTAAATCATGGTGCTTAATAAAATAAAATCCAAAAAAACTGATATACCCTCAAATTAAGCTGCAGTACATGCTAAGATCTTTTATGAATGCAATATATTTACCTAAAAGGAAGATAATATTGATATAATACTACTAATTATCCTAAGAACATATGCAATTAAACCAACTACTTAAAGCTTTATTTTTGTTTTGGAGCTATTTCAGGGATTACTCCTGGTAATCTTAAGGATCACTATCAGAGTAATCAGGGGTCCATGCATAATACTGAAGACCAAATCTAAATTGGCTGTATGCAAAGCAAATGCTTTACCCTTTTGTACCCCTAATATCCTTTTGTTTTAGAATCAAATCCAGGAATCCATATTACATTTACTTGTCATCTATCTTTAGTTTCCACCTATATTACAGTTTCTCTGTGTTTATATCCCATGACCTTGATACTTTAATGAATAAAGCCCAGATTTTGGCAGATTTTCTCTCAAAAATTAGATTGGCCTGATGCTTGCTCGATATTAAGTATATGATATGCAATACTAGCAAAGATTCCAAAGAAGTCAAGATATGCCCTGCTCAGTATATGTAATCAAGAGGTAGGGGCCGGAGGGTGGCACAGTAGTAGGGTGTTTGCCTTGCACACAGCTGACTAAGGACAAACTGCAGTTCGATCCCCCAGCGTCCCATAGGGTACCCCAAAACAGGAGCAATTTCTGAGAGCATATCCAGGAGTAACACCGGATGTGGCCCCAAAACAAATGAACAAAAAAACCCCAAAGGTATATTATGGCATTTTGATAATTTTGCGAAATTAGTTTCTCCACTATAAAATTATGGTTTTTTCCTTTGTATTTGTGAAGAGGTAATACACTGTTTTCATATGTTTTAATATCCATGACTGACTCTGCCTGCAATCTTAGTCAATTGAACCCTGTTGTTGAGTTTTTCCCAGATTATCCAGATACATCTGGGTTACATTAATTGTAGTCAAATTCTGTAACAGATCTCTCTGAAGAGGTCACAAAGGCTTTAGTCTTGATTTCTTAGGCATGCAGAACAAAATTATCATCATTACTATGAAAGGTATCCTGGAGATGACCTACTGCTGATATTAAACAAAGTAAAACCTCAACTGTAACCTTTACTTTCTTTTAGAAAATGAACAACAGTATCATTTTCTTTTCTCAATTTTCAATTTAATAAGCGACCCACTTAGATAATTTTGACTTTGTTTAGGGACTGGGTGCAAGGCAAGAGAGGGTCCTAAGCAACATCCAGGGGCCACTCCCAGCCGTACTCATCCCAAGTGTATGGGCCAGATGGTTGAATGCTGGACCTAGTGATGCAGTACTGCCTGTTAGCCATGTTAGCACTGGCTGGGGTCCCAGGGCCTTATGTGGCAGTATTGGAGAATTTGCGTGGCAAGCAATTCCAGGAATGTGACTCTTGCCTCTGCATTCACATCACACACTCAGACCTTTGAGCTGTCTCCCCAGTTCCTTAGATATTCCTTTCTTTTGGTATTGGTAATAGGGTGCTGCCAAGTAATATTCAGAAGTCCTGGAAGCCCTCCCACATGACTGAATTGAACCCTAAGATGCATTACTGCTCCAGTCTTGGAAAAGTGCTCAGGGCAGACACCAAAAAGTGTTCAGGTATCACGTGTTTCTAGGCAATTATGGTAACCTCTGTGTTATCTCTCCAGCCCTAAATACTACTATAATTTTATTTGGTTTTGTTTGGTTTGGTTTCAACACAACCAACAGAGTTCAGGGATTACTTTTTGGTTGTATTCAGGAATCACTCTTAGTGGGCTCAGGAGATGATATTCGATGCCAAGAATCAAACCTGGGTCTATAACCCAAGCGCCTGACCTACTCTACTATCTACCCAGCCCCTGCTACTACCATCTTAACTTACAACTTCATATGTACCACATTTTCCAGTGTATAAGACGACTTTTTAATCCATGAAAAACTTTTTAAAAGTCGGGGGTCATCTTATACACTGGTATATGACATGCTGAAACTTATTCCAGCTTCAGGGACAAGTGATCTGCCCGCTCTTACTGCAGCATCCCATTTAGATGCCAGGTGTCATCACTCAGTCATTGACTTTGGGTTTGGTGTTTGAGTCTGATCATTTTATTTCCACTGAATGAAAACCTGTATTTTAACAGGAAAAGTGGGGGTCATCTTATATATCCAATCATCTTATTAGCGGGAAAATATGATATATTTTTTAGGAAAGCAAGCTCTTTACCTGTTTCAACCAATACTTATCAAAATGTTGGATAAGATAATTTACAAAATATAGTTGTTTATAGGTTTAAATTAAACTATTCTCTCTCTATAGCAATTATCAATAACTTAATAAGGTAATCTTAATAAAATTTAGTATTTCTTTTATCTCATAACTAAATCTATCCTTCTATGACAGCTAATTTTATTTATCACTGTCCAGGACAAAGGATACCTAGATTCAATAATATTTCTATTTGTACCTGTGAAAGTCTATGGACAGATTTGAATCAGTGGTCTGAAAAGATTAAAAAAAAAAAGAATTTTCTAGGGTAGTAATTCCCAAACTTATCCAGATGCTTCTTTTCTTTATCAATTTTCTCTTTTATTTTGTTGTTGTTTGGAGTCCACATCTGGTGATGATCAGAGAATATTCCTAGCTTTGCAGTCAGGAATTATTCTGGGACGGCTCAGGGGACCATATGGGATGTCAAGGATTGAACCCAGGTGCAAAAAAACTCCTTACCTGCTATACTGTAAATCTAGCCCCCACTTATCTGTTTTATTCACTTCCACTTCTTGGTGTGGTTTCTCATTTACATAATTATCACCAGCAGCTCCCTTGGAATATGCTAGAGAATCAGAGGGGGCCATGGAGCCCCAGCTGAGAAATGCTGCGCTACAAGAGGACCTTAATAATGCCTCCTGAATAAATTCGTAAAATAATATTTATTTTAGTTTTAAAGTTTAGGCCTTAATACTCACAACTACTGATAATTAGACTGTTACACATTTTTAAAAGAACTATTGACTTTTACTTAAATAGACAAAGGCACAAACTTCAGGGAATTTATAACATAAAAATTATTTATGTTTTGAAAAATTTATAACTTGGTTATTTAGAATCAGATTCTCAAGCTACACATAATAGCTTAATTCATGGATAAAGAGTTGAAATCATGAGTTCTCATGCAATGAAGACTAAGAGAAGGGATGTATTTTATCAAAGGACATATACTATAGGAGAGCTTGAAAGATTGTGGCAAATGCAAGGAAATTTGTCTGAGCCAACTTCTTCCCACAACCAAGTTTCACCATCTGTCTCCAAGAAAAAAACTCAGTCACAAAGAAAGTCACCATATCTCATTTTTGTCTCCAAATGGTGATACATACAACTGCTCAATACCCTCACAGATTGTATAATCATGATACATTGTAGTTGTTCTTTTATCATTTCTTCTCCACCTTAGAAAAACAGGAACAATTTTTCCAACCCCATACTAACCATAGGCACCAGGACAGACTAAGTAGTTAACTGACCAAGGGAGTTAAAGAAACAAATATTCATGTCCTCTGGGATCTGATAGTATGGCAGCCTCATGAATGTTCAGGCCTGGATTACTGACTGCTGGGAGAGCTTTATTCAAGGAGATAGATTGGCATCTAGTAGTATTTGTGATTATGGTGCTCAGGTGGTTTATAATGATTTTCTCCACTTTATAAATACTCTATAAAGGTTATTTGCTTCCCCACAATGCTCATTTTTTTTTAATTAAAAGATGTGAAGAAGAAAATGCTACTACTTTATCTTTGTGATTTTAATGAGGAGCTAAGTCAAAACTCATGAAACTGTAATAGCCAAATCATAGAATCAGGATAAAAATGAGTATTACCAACTCAGCACTTATCAATTATAAATGAACTTTTAAATACATCAAGAATTTTAGAGGGTGTACTTCCTCTAGAAATCATGCCCTATATCCTTTACCTGTCCAAACTTTATAAATGAATCAAGTGGGTCCCTTCAATGTCTTTTGCTCTCTCTGAATTTCAACCTTTTGGTGGCAGATATTATCTACAATAAATAAAATGTAAATTCACTATTGATAAATTACTACATTATTTATAGGAAAAAATTCGATTAAATTGGGTCCTCCCAATTTAAACAGCCTTCCTGTTTTCATAGAGATTAAAAATTCCTCTGTTTGGCTAGAGTTAAAAATATTTAGAGATATCTATCCATTCCTTCTCTACAATAAAACTTGCCAGGCAAATTAGATATATTTTCCAAAATAACTTCAAAAACAGACAACAGGCCTGGTATTAGGGTCAAACCATTCATTTATTGCACAACATGTTAATCAGAAATGATCCATCCACTGTAATTCTTTGGTTTGAATGATAATTTTGCCTTTGTTTTTATTTTTCTGAGCATTACTGGAGGTGACTCAGTCTGTTCATGAACTAAATCTGACAATCTGAATGCCCTTGGGGATGATGTTTAAAGTGAGTGTTTTTAAATATTCCAGCCAACAGAGTGAAATAATAAATGCACAAAGATGATAAAATTAGATAGAGGAAATAAAGTTCAGATAGCACACAAAGTGCATTATTTTTGGAAGACTGTCTAAAACTTCCAAAAATCACCTCAACATATAAAAATCTAATTGAAAGTAGCATGTATTTTTTCAAAGGCATGTGGGAATTTAAAGATAAATTCATCGAATAAACAAGAACATTCACATTTCTAGACATCACTTGAAGATGTTACACCTACATAGAAATATTTACATATATAAATATATAGCTGGTTCTACTTTTTGCAATGACTATAATTAAATGCATCTTGGTTTTTAGCATATGAAAACAACTTTATGTTAACTATGCCTTATAAAGCACTGACAATTCATTATGTTTCATAGTTAATAATATAGCTAGATGCAAGTATTTTTAGTGATGTTTTATTTATTTGGGATATAGAGGTTACACATATGTGGTGCTTTGGGACTATTCTAAACTTCCAAGTAACTTGGGGTTACTCAAAGTGGTGCTCAAGGGACCTTGAGATGAAACACAGTTGACTGGATGAACGGCAGTGCAAGATTTAAGGTATCTTAACCCTATAGGGAATTACTGACAATAAAAAGCAATCTATACCAAAAAAAAAAAAATTATGGGGCCCCGAGAGATAGCACACGGCGTTTGCCTTGCAAGCAGCTGATCCAGGACCAAAGGTGGTTGGTTTGAATCCCGGTGTCCCATATGGTCCCCTGTGCCTGCCAGGAGCTATTTCTGAGCAGACAGCCAGGAGTAACCCCTGAGCACTGCTGGGTGTGGCCCAAAAAAGCAATCTATATATATAGGACTGGAGAGATAGCATGGAGGTAAAGCATTTGCCTTGCATGCAGAAGACCAGTGGTTCGAATTCTGGCATCCCATATGGTCCTCTGAGCCTACCTGGAGCGATTTCTGAGCATAGAGTAAGCAGTAACCCCTGAGCACTGCTGGGTGTGACCCAACCCCCCCCCAAAGTCATCTATATAAATAAATAATTTTGCTACTACTAAATAGAAATGAATGGGTAAAAGAACTGATCATAAACTATCAAGACTCCAACAGGATACTTTGAAATTCTGAATCTGAAAAGTTTGTAATATTATAGCAGAAACCAGAAAACAAAACAAAAAATAAATGGGCTAAAATCTAACATTTGGGGCATTAGAAGACCTTGCATTGCAAATTATAATCATTAATAAACATAATTCATATTGAGCTTGATTCTCATACCAAAATCTGAAATAAAATGACAGAGTGATTTTTCTTCCTGATGGCAAAAGAGATAATATAGCAGGTAAGACACTTGCCTTGCAAAAACCCAGCATGGCTTTGATCCCTGGCTTTGCACTTGGTTCCCTGAGCACTATTGTGTGGCCTCAAAACAAAACGAAAAACTTTTTTTAATTACTACATGTAAAATTCAAATAAAATATAAACAAATAACTAGTCCTGCCCTCTCTCATTTTGTCATTGTTGTTGATGTTACTTTTTTTGGGCAATATCCTGTGATGCTCAGGGGTTACTCCTAGCTCTGCACTCAGTAATCCCTCCTAGCAGGGGATCTCTGAAGGAACATATGGGATGCCAGGAATTAAACCCAGATCAGCTACATAGGCAAAGTGCCTTAACTGTTGCATAACAGCTCTTGATTGGGCTAGCGATGGAGGGATGGAGAATGAGGTCTTTCTCCTCCAACTTGGACCACAAATCTGCAACCCCTTTCAGCTGGCAGGTTTGAGGATTCAGGGTGGTGGTGAGGAACACTCACATCAGTCAGGTTTTAGGAGACATCAGCTTTATTCAGTGGATATGACTGAAGCAAAAAGCCCCAGAATCAGCCCCAGAAAAAGCCCCAGCCTTCCACAGACCCTTGCTTCTAAAAATCAGAATCAGGTACCACCCTAGAGTGGGAGCAGAATGCCAGGTTACACTCTAGGGTAGGGCACAATTATTGATTAGGGTAGGATCAGTAACATAATAATCTTATGGAAATGTTTACATACAGAACACTAACTACTATACTATTACTCTGGCCCCTGTGCCAGCTCTCCCAATTCATACTTATTGTTGAATAAAAATATTTTTAACAAAAGATTAAGATACTCCCAAGTTTTGCAGTAAGTTTTATAATCTTTTTGTTTAATCGTTATTTGTGTACTTTTTAATCTTTTCAAAAATTTTAGAGTAGCAGATTTGCCTGCTCTAACATCTTTAATTTTTCAACATTGTAACATTCAACATTCATACAATGAACAGATATAAAAATCCAAGGGTTTATCGTCTCCCTACCAAGTGCACCAATTATAACAAACACGGTAAGAAAATAGGACAAGGCCCGGGAGATAGCATGGAGGTAAGGTGTTTACCTTTCATGCAAAAGGTCATCGGTTCGAATCCCGGTGCCCCATATGGTCCCCCGTGCCTGCCAGGAACAATTTCTGAGCATGGAGTCAGGAGCAACCCCTGAGCACTGCTGGGTGTGACCCAAAAACCAAAAACCAAAAAAAAAAAAAGGACAAATTAACCAACATATAATCAAAATAGAAAAACCTAAATACACTCACTCTCCCCTCCTTTAAATTGATTATCATTTCTCTGCCATAGATTGGATTTTTAAAAATTTCTAATTTCAAGAGATACCAAAATAAAAGATCATTGTTATTTTCCTAATATGAGTAGAGTCCTAGTAGAAATAACAGGTCAAAAGTACTTAATATAAACCAAGATGAAAAGTATAGGCTTTATATAATTCTTTAGTAGTATCAAGTATTTCTGTTTATTAAAACCAAACCTCTCCATTTCCTCCTAAAAAAATGTCTCAGTTTAAGGCTCTTGAAGTCCTTCAACTACTTTGCATCCTGCATCTACTGGCCTTGTAAATAATGAACTTTTAAATTTGCATTTTCCTTTTGAAATGTAATTGTCAGACATTTCTGAAGACTAGTCTAATCTGTGGTTTAAATTATCAAACCTTTGGATTCCAAGCCCATTAGACAGGAAATAGTTAGCAACTAACTTTTGTTTTGTTTTGTTTTGGGGGGGTACAAACTTGGGGTACTCAGAGGTTACTCCTGGTGTTCAGAAATAGCTCCTAACTTGAGGAACCATATGGGATAGTGGGGAATAGAATCCCATATAGTTCCCTGAGCAAAGATGAGTGATTCCTGAGTACACAGTAAGGAGTAACCCTTGAGCACCACCAAATGTGGCATCCTCAAAAACAAATAAAGTACAGTGAGAACAAAACTAGACTGTAGAGTCAGGGAACCAGAACATAAAATGTAGTATATTTTTGTTTATTAAGGCATAAAATTCTTAGGGCCCATGGCATAGTATAGCTGTTTTTAAAAGTTAGAGGTTCTGGCTAGAGCAATAGTATAGGAGGTAGGACGTTTGCCTTGCATGTGGCCAATCCAAATTTAACCCTGGCATCATTAGGTTCCCTGGGTATTTTTGGGTACAGTTCTAGAGGACTCTAAGAACCATTAAATTTGGCCCAGATAATCCCTGTCATTAATGGGCCCAGGCATTAATGCATTCTCTGTTCCTTGTACTGAACTATCCACCAAGCTGGGTAAAATCTTTGGGAGGGGCCCCCAGGCTTCCTGAGTACTACTGGGAGGTTCAAATAATTAAAGTAAATTAGAAATGAATCATAAACTAAAAAAGCACATCATCTTTCTGCAGTTCCTCTTATCTTACCATTTTACTTTCCCATTGGGCAAGAAAATGAATAATTTATCTTAAAATGTGAAGGGGGGGG
>PVKC010009997.1:0-26191 GCA_004027635.1 Crocidura indochinensis | reverse complement strand
GTACAATTCAGATTCCTTCATTTCTTTCTTCATTTCTTTCTTTCTTCATTTCTTCCTTCCTTCCTTCCTCCCTTTCTTCTTTCTTTCTTTCTTTCTTTCTTTCTTTCTTTCTTTCTTTCTTTCTTTCTTTCTTTCTTTCTTTCTTTCTTTCTTTCTTTCTTTCTTTCTTTCTTTCTTTCTTTCTTTCTTTCTTTCTTTCTTTTTCTTTCTTCTCTTTCTTTTCTTTCTTTCCTTTCTTCCGTCACACCCAGCAGTGCTCAGGGGTTACTCCTGGCTCTTCGCTCAGAAATCAATCCTGGCAGGCTCGAGGGACCAAATTGGATGCTGGGACTCGAACCACCGTCCTTCTGTATGCAAGGCAAATGCCTTACCTCCATGCTATCTCTTCAGCCCCCAACAATTCAGACTTATTTCTTTAAATATCTGGAAAGTTAAGTCTTGTCTTTATGTAACCAGGCCAGATCCACAGACCGAGCCAGAAAAATTGGTGGGATTAGTGGGAGGATTGATGGAAATTTGAAAGGGGCAAGAAAGCAAAGCATGTGTGTTCTAACCCTGGCCTGGTTAGAGCTCTGTGATCTTTGTTTATTTCTGCTATTGGTAGTTACATGATGCTCTTTTCAAATGTCCTTCATTGTGGCGGCAAGTTGGGTATTTTTCTGGGGTTCATGTCCTTGAATGACTTTCTCAGAAAAATATGGTGGACTGTTTATATCCAAGGGTTGCTATAACCTGATGTCAGGGACATTGATCCTGTCTAGCGATTCTGCTCTCTGTCCTTTAGATGCTTAATATTTTTATTGGTAGATTGGGTATATTTTGCCAAGTAAAATGCTCAAAAAGGCTTTGCATTTGAGAATATCTTGCTTGTGACATTTTCCTTTTGCATTTGGCAACGATGAAGTTCTCTCTTTTCCGTAGTTCCTCTGTTTCCTTCTGCATAAATTTTTGATTCTTTGACCTACACACATGGGCCGGCCTCCCAAGATTCCAGTTTTGTTCTTTGCTTTTTTGTTTACTCTCCAATTGCTCTCTGGCCCTCTTCCCTCTGTAATTGGATTGCTTTATTTTTTTATCATGGAAAAAATCTTTATATTATGTATGAATTCTATTTTAGGGTTTTTTTTCTATTTCAACTAGTTCATTTAAAAATTAACTTTCTTTTGTGCCACTAGAGATTTTGAAAGGAGTAACAATGACTAATGATTTTCTTTTGGAATTTTTTCCCCCTGCGTTTCAGTAAGAAAATATTGAGTGCCAATATCAAGGTCTGTAACAATCGGTATTTAATATACATAATAATTTGGGAAATGTTGTCATTATTACTATTTTTAGTTTTCCCAGCACTGGAACAAATTATATTTATCCATTTATCCATCAAAGAAAGATGGATCCTGCTGTAAGACTTTATGTCATCTGCCTAACCTCTAATTTTCTGATTTACATTAATACCCACCTATTATGTTTTTCTTTGGGCTTATAAATGGAGTCTCTTCCACTGTATCTTCTAGCTGGGGCCCATAGTACATGGTACTTTTCAAACAGATGTTCACCTGGCAACTTGGCTGAGGTCATTTATAAATGTTCATTGTTTTAAATCAATTGAGATGAGTTGTTTTAAATTTACTGGGAGCAGAGAGATCACCCAGCAGGCCTAAGTGCAGACTTTGCATCCCAGGTCCCTGAGTTCAATCCTCAGCATTTTATGATCTCCCAAAGTTGTCAGTGTCGTGTCATTGAACCCAGACTGGGAAGAAAGTTTTGTGATTTATTGATTTAAATAGTCATAGAAGCTTTCTATAAAAATCATATAATGTGGGGCCAGAGATAAAGGCATTTGCCTTTCATGCAGGTCAGTGGTTCGAATCCCGGCGTCCCATATGGTCCTCTGAGCCTGCCAGGAGCTATTTCTGAGCGTAGAGCCAAGAGTAATCCTTGAGCACTGCCGGGTGTGACCCAAAATCCAAAAAAAAAAAAATTATATAATGTATGTAGAGACAGTTTGAAGACATAGAACTATGCCATTTATAAAGCCTTTCCTTTTCCTTCCTATGTGTACCTTTTTATTTGGGGGAGGAGGGGTTGGGCCATACCCGACAGCATTCAGGGGTTACTTCTAGTTTTACACTCAGAAATCATGGACTTTGGGCAGGCTTAGTAGACTATATGAGATGCTGAGGATTGAACCTGGGTTGGGTGTGTGCAAGGCAAATGCACAGGGCTACCATTCCAGCCCCAATCTTTTCCTTTCTAATATCATCCCATTACCATATCAGCTTTCCTGTGAGAGGTTCATGATGTTTGGGGTGTTTGGGCCCAGCAGGTCTTATCTGTAACTTATCAGCCCCTCCATAGAGATAAATTGATGTGGAACTCAAGCATTTCTCACTGAGATTTGATTTGAAATGCTTAAAGATCAGAATCTGAGGGGCAGTAGAAACCTGACTGGACTATTTGTTCTCCTGATCAATTAAAAAAAAGTCCATATTTTCATTTACTGAGTCATAAACCACAAAGGAGGATTTCTGAAATATCTATATTGGACAAGAGCCAGAATTTGTACCATTGCAATAAAGTATGACTTTTGAAACTCTTTCATTATTTGTAGGTGCTGGAAATATTGTTGGTGTCAGTTATGAAAAGGCCATTGGAAGCCCAGAGCTTTGAGTTTGTTTATGAATCGACTTGTTCATCTGTTATTCTCAGCTGAGAGCTAGAAGGAGGTCCATTAGCCTGCTTGTCCCCTGCATGTTTGTAGAATGGTGCCTGGTGCATAGAAGAACTCTGTAAATATTTGTTGAAGGATATAAATGAAGAATGAGGCCCTTTACCTACTGTATTGGGGGTAATTCTTGCCCCTTCACATACCAAAGATTCAGAGACAGAGCAATAGTACAGTGATAGTGATGGCAGGTAGGCACTTGCCCTTCCTATGACCAACCTGGGTTTGATCCTCCAACTCCTATATGGTCCCCCAAGTTCTACCAAGAGTGATTCCTGAGTGCAGAGCCAGGATTAACCCCAGAGCATCACCAGGTGTGACCCCCAAACAAATAAGCCCAAATAACAACAACAACAACAAAAGAATCAAGTGGTTTTAGCTAAGCTGCTATTGATAAATTCCTTGATTGATGGCAATTTTTGCACAATTGGAAATGCTGCAGTTTCTCTGTTTTTGTGTGGCTATTTACTGTCAAAGAAAATAGTGGATGCTGGAAGATAATAGAGGACTCTGTTATTTCATGGTCCCTGCGGCTTTAAGGAAAGGGCGAACAACTTGGTCCCTCTCCAGAGCCAAGAGGAAGTGGATTGTAGTAGTTGTGCCTTTGTAGAGCAGATGTTTCGGTGGGAAAAGTTCTCTGACTCATAATAAATCCTCCATTCCAGTAAATTCCCAGTTTTCCATTACAGTAGGTAGGATGCAGAAAAATAATGTCTTCTACTTTGGTGTCTTTGAACTTGGTTCTCATATCACCAGTGCCCCATGGATATTTCTGTGTGTGAAAGAATGACATGTTGGTGGGAGGGGGGCTTAGAGTAATTCCAGGAATAGACTCAGTCCATGGTGTTTTGGGGGAGAGCACTAGAGTTATGCCAGAACAACTGCCCTCCCTATTATAGTTCAAAAGACAAAGTAAACCAACTGCATTGAGTTTTGCTGTAAGATCCCTGATTAGCATTGTGTCTAAATTACTTTACTTTGAATACTCTATTTCTCTAGACATATCTGAATAATATATGTCTGTAATGCCTATAGTTTGGTTCTTGTTTTATCAGGAAGAAATTAAATCTTTTCTTTTTTCCTTGAAACTTGCAAAATACTTTTCTGATCCCCTTTGGGATACCTTAACTGTAGAATATTGGTTATATGGGAAATTTTACTGTTCTTTCACGCTTCTTAAAAATCTTCACCAAGACCTTATAGTCAGCATTCCAGGTAGAGATATCAACATTACAGAAATGCATTATGAAATATGGAAAAATTTGTGTTTCGAGCATGGTTGAGGAAATTGATGGCTGAATTGGCCCCATGGTGTTTCATTCTCCTGCAGAATCTACTTTTATGTAGTGGTCAGCTTTGTTCTGCTATCAAGGAAGTGAGAGGAGGTGTAAGATCTGCAAAGATAACCGAGGACCCCAGGCCCCAACACTGCAGCAAAAGGCAATAGTCTCATTTCTCCTATCCAGGAGCTCCTCGGGGATCTTTTTCTCCAAGTGAAACATTTCAGGTTCGAGAGTAAGGAAGCATTTTGTGGGTCCAGATGCCTCCTTCTAGGTTGGTCTTTCGCTTTTTAGTGAAGATTCAGTTATTCCAAAGCTATACTTTGTCTTATACGCCTTCTCTACCATTTGTTCTTTCCATTTTTAGCTGATTAAGAAATAAGCCATATTAAGTAGTTTTCTATAAGAGGCTCTGCTATCCTACTTTGAACTACTTCAGACGTCAAACTCCAGCATTACGTGGAAGCTACTCATTCTAAGAAGACAGATATAGCCTGGCACGGTCCCTTGATTTGAGAGAGCTAGCACTGTGGGGGGGGGGGCTACCACCCCCATATTATGATCTGTGAAGTATGCCTGTTTTATTGCACAAAGAAGTATAAATAAATATGTACTAGAAAACTTTAAAGCCTACGTAATGAGTTTCTATGTAAAGTTCTCACTCCTCTCTTCCTTTTTATTTATGGTTAAAATATGCATAAGAGGGTTTTTTTGTCATCTTTTAATTAGAAATACTTTTCTTAAACAGCGTCATTGGGCTGGAATGATATAGTACAGTATGCAGGGCGCTTGCCTTGTACATAGCTGTCCGATGACCCATACATGCTGATCTCCAGCATCCCATATAGTCCCTCAAGCCCACCAGGAGTAATTCCTGAATCCAGAGCCTAGAGTAATCCGGGCCTACCACCAATTGCACCCAAAAAACCAAAACAAAGCAATATATTTTTTAAATCATTCTGACACAATGCCCTTTACCTCCAAATAATCTTTGTGTATTTCTCCTAAATAGTGATGCCCTGCCTAATTTTCATAGTCATAAAAACCAATGAATGAATAGTGCGATTTTATGACCATCCCAGCATTTAATTCTCTCCGTCGACCCCAGAAGCTAAAGGCTTCCACCCGGTCTTCCATCTTAATTGCATTCTTTCATGCTTATTTACCACAAACTTTCTTTTCGGTACACCGACGCCGCGTTCTGATTGTGCACTGGAAACTCCAAGCCGTTAATAACTTCCCCAGGGACATGCGACTTGCTCGGATGCTTCAGAACTTTCATCATCATTTATGCATCGTGAAATGTCACAATTTCTGTTCAGACGCACAGAACTGCAAATGTTCATCAGCCGGGCTCTCTGAAGCCTGCTATTAGTTGAGATCGTCTAAGTCAGCGTAGAGTTCTTCCCAATCTGGTCACCAGCACTTCTATAATTAGCGACGTTCTAACAAAGCCACCTACTCAATAGTCCAACATTTATAGCTCCGAATGTTTTGGGGGAGCTGTGAATATAATATGTTCTTCCACATATGCATTTCAACTCTCTCTCCCTCACTCCCTCCTTCTGGGATTCTTACGTTTCCTTTCTGGATTCCCACAGCCCTCATTTAGAAAGTGACAAAAGACTTTGCAAAAGCCGATTTGGATACAAGCAGAAAAGCCGTAGTAAGAAAACACATCGATGCAGGAACCCACAGACACAGGCAGAGGCTTCCACCCTGTGACTCATTACTGTTCTATTCAGGCAATTGCCTTTGGCCTCAGTTTCCCGATCTGCTGGTCTGTGAATTGAGCTATTTGAAATCAAATCACTGTAAGATTTTTTTTTTCATATACTTGGATTACACGTGGATTACTCTGCATGCCAGCACACAGGATCTGTTCTGAAGGCACAGCAGAGCCTCAGAAAATGGGGGGATAGCCCGTGAACCAGACCCCTTAAGCCCCTTTTGCTTCTGACAGTCCCTGATTTTTACTTGGCCTTCATGTTCTTCATCATCCCTGATGCTCGCTTTCGCCCATATCATCCACCCAACAGGGCCTGGCCTCAGAAATGTGCCCAGACCCCTTTCTCTCGCTTCCTTTTAGCACATGCCTGGGACTAGTCAGATGCACATTTGAGATGTACTTTTTTTTTCTCTCAGTTTTCACTACAATTCTTGCCTTCATTGAACTCTGAGGGTTTTTTGGTTTTTGTTTTTGTTTTTTTGGAGTGTGCCATGAACACTGGTGTCAAATCTCCACATTGGATTGTGTCCCATAAAATCATCCCAGTTCAAAAGTCACCCTCCTGGATCTTGGCAGGAGCAAATGCTCAAACTGAGGCTCTTTTATTCACTTTCCATCTTTACACCCATTTTCTTTGCTTTAGTGTTTCTCCTCTACGTAGGCGCTTCTCATGGACTTCTGCTAGAAAACACCTGCCAGGCCCCCTCCATAAGGGTATCACTGCTGTTTGCAAATGCACCAATGGCATTTCTAACTCCCAGGGGCCTCTGCCTCTGCTAGTGCAGCCTAGAAGAGGGGCGTCTGGAGAACTGTCTTCTTCTGGGAACCCCCAAAGTGTGTGGTTTTATATCATGCCAACCAGGAAAGCCAGAGCTGCACCCCCTGTTCCTTACCATTTTTAGAAGTTTTTTTCTTCTTTTTTTCTTTTTCTCCTGGGACACCTATTACTCTCTAGCTTTCTCTATTTCCTTTATTGGAAATGCCTAATTCCCAGAAAAAGTCTGATGGATTCATCCTACAGGGGAGCAACGGAGGAGTTTCAGCTCCTCCGGATAGGGCTTTGGATGACTAATCATGCATTATTTTATAGGATCTCTTACTGGAAAGGAAAGGAAAGGGAGGGAGGGAACCTTTCTCATCTAGTTCTTGGAGTTCGGGGATGGAATATAGCAATTTTTCTTTTTCCCTTATTGCTGTTATCAAAGGTCTTTCCTTGCATTTGGGAGGTCGATTATAAATGAATGTTGACTCTGTGATACCCTGCAGAGTCTTATTGGAAGTTCATTAAAAATGTTAAAAAAAAAAAAAAAGAAGAAGAAGATAAACAGTTCCTCTTGCCTTTCTATATTGTAGGATTTCTTCTCTCTGCTAAATGTTCAAACCTGAAATTTCTTCTTTCAGAGGGACGGGATGAAGAAGCCTGGTGACTTCATCTTGTGACTAGTAACTCAACATGCCCAAAGCTCCCGAGTGAGATGAAAGTTGGGGTGCCTCTCGAGATAATTGGTATTTGGGAGCCTGCCTCTGGCTCTGGGGTGGTCTGGCATACAAACATCATCATCCTTTCACATGCATATTTATTCACTCACCTAAGATCTATTGGGTGCAAAAAGAAAAAAAAAACACAGATTTATTGGGTGCAGGACTGGAGCGAAAGCACAGTGGTTAGGGCTGTTTGCCTTGCACGTGGCCCACCTGGGTTTGATCCCCAGTATCCCATACAGCTTTGGAGCTTGCTAAGAGTGATTTCTGAGTGCAGAACCTGGAGTAACCTCTGAGCACTGTCAGGTATAACCTCCTCCCCCCCAAAAAAGAACCCAAAACAAACAAACAAGCAAAAATTGGGTACCTGCGGTTTTTTTTTTTTTCAGTACACCCCATACCAAGACTAAAAATAGGAACGAGACACAGTGCTGCTCTGGGCCTGGTCAGATAAAGCTAAGTGCAGAGGCCAGTAATGCAAACTCAAAGTCAACCAAGAACTGGTACCTGAATGAAGCACTGTGAGATGTTACAGCTTATGAACTGCAAAAAGAACTAACACAGCGGAGCATGTTAGGGTCAAGGACATTCCAGGAGCAGACGTGACATTTGCAGGGACTTGGAGGAACTGGTAGAATTGAGGGGTTTGGGGCTGCAAGGATGGATGGTCACAGTAGGAAATAATTGGAGTTGAGTGTCCAGCACTCAATCAGAAAGTGTGGGTCTCTGCTGCATTGAGGGCATGACATCAGGGCTTTGGAGAAATGCCCTAGAGAGGGGTTCCTAGACCAGCTCACTGTACTCTGAGTTACAGGAAGCTTTAAAGCCAGGTGAAAGATCCAGTATAGACTTGGCTTCTTAGATCCTCACCTTCTTTTTCCAGGAGAATCATGCCTCCAGTGTTTCCTCCAATGGCAAATCACTTCAAGTGGGAAGGGGTGCTTCTGGCTGGCCCCATTCTCTATTTTAGCATCTGGAATTTGTGCTGAAGTCAGATGCCCCATGGTAAAATAAATTGGAAGTTACCAATGTTCCTGTTGCATGGGCCCCCTCCCGTTTGCTCCAAGTGACTTGCTGCATGGATGCAAAAGGATTATGAGCTTCTAAGATGGCTTTCCCTCTTGTTCTCCCACATTGGGAGGCATCTCTCAACCCCCTAACTCAAAGCAAACTGGAGATGAAGGGAGGTAGGGAAGTAGTAGCAGCATGGAACTGACCTGAGACCAAGAATGTGGCAGGAGCAGGTGTTGTGAAATGGAGATTTATTGAGCACCTTCTTCGCGCCTCAGCACTTTGACGTGTTCTGGACAAAGCCGGGACGCCTGTTGTGAACTGTAGTGCTGGCACTTAGCGTGCAGTTGGGAAAACGGAAGCTTGTAAACTCTTGAAAGAAAAATTATGTCAATGAAAGGAGCCAAATTGTGTGTGCTCCTGGTTTACATGACTGCCTTATTATGCAGGTCACATGATGGGGGTCCTGGTGGGCTGCTGTGTCCTTTACTATTACCTGGCACCCTCAGAGTCCCCTGTCATCATTTGGGGTGCAGGGAGTGCCAGGTACACCTTCCAAGGCCCATGGGTCAACCTGGATGGAAAACATTAAGCCAAGCCTGACACAGAATCCTCTGGCCAGAGGTATTTTTTTTTTTCATCTTTGTTCTAAGGCAGTACCCTCTGCCCCCTCTCAAATGCTCCCCATCTTTGTCCTGAAGACCAATATTAGCTTCTGGTCTGGTATTCCAGAGCAGGTAGCAAGTATTCTGGCAACTCTGGGAGGAGTGCCTGGGTTTTAGCAATTAAGACCATAGTTTTGGATTCTCCAGGGTTGTCATAATACCAGTGAGTTTCAGGTTTTCCTAGAGAAAATGTTGCTTCCCCATAAAGGAAACATCCCTCAAACATCATTCTGCCTCTGGGCGGTACCCGATTCGCTTGCCAAAGACGGGTGAAGGCTGAATGGTCCAACCCCAGAGAAGACCGTGAGCTTGAATGAGGTGTGTGGGACGAGGGAGAAGCTCCAGGTCTCAGGCATCTGCTTTCTGCTCTCAGGGGGTGCGGCTGGTTCTTCCACTGTGGGAACCTGATTGCCCTCAGCCCCTTCTGCCTCTGCCAAGGGATTGGCCTACCCTGGACTCCCCATTCCGCAAACCTGGAGGAAAGAACCAGTCTTCCTGAAACCCACTTTTCCTCAGGGCCTGGAAACATCAGGGCCTAGTGGGGCCAAGGAGGGTCAGGGTTGAGAGGTCCCTGAGTGAAGAAGGCCCGAGGGGGCTTCCTCGAAGGAAACAATGTCATGGCTGTCCCAGAGTCAACTTCTGCCCCAAATGTGTAGTTTTCTGTCCCTTCCTGAGAGCCCGAGACATGATTTGCATATTTGTATTACCCTTTTCTAGAAACTGCGGAGACAAACTGGAGATTGGGTCAGGGACCTTCCATAAGGGCTTAAAGGAAGCAGTTGGTTTTGTTTCATGGGCTTCTCGATGGAAGCCTGTTTCTGACAGGCAGTACTCATTACCCTTAGTTCAGGGATGTCTGAAGATGCTGAAAATGGGGTACACTGGAATCTAGGGCACAAGGATGAAACTTGAGGCTCATTTAAAGAAGTATACTGTGAGCGAAGTCACGTGCCAACGTAAGGGAAAACTCCAGGTCCCAGACTCTTGTCTCTAAATGTGGGTGAATAGAGAAGATAGTGGAAGCCAGAACTTTTCCTCCAGTGCCCTCCTGCCACCTGAGGTAAATCTCCATTGTGCCTCCTGCGGAGTGGTTTGGGGGCATGCTAAGCTTAGTCTGGGGTGCTCAATGTCTCTGCTGGCCCTAAAAGGAGAGCCCTTGACTTACAATACCTTTGTCCATGTTATTTTTAAAGAGCCAGGATTTTGCCCCAAAGTTTATTTGTACGACATGTGTTTCAATTTAGCTCTCTAAACAGAAGCACCAACAGAATCGAAGTGAGTTCAGCTTCTCTGGCGGATTCCTGCAAAAGGACGGGTTTTGGAATGGCTCTTGTTTATGCAGAAAATAAGCAAAAGAAAGAGACCAACAGCCCTGGACCCTGGGTGTCTCGTGCCTGTCAGCAGTGATGGACTCAGAAAGGTCATATTGGGAAACTGGGGCAGGTGACAACTGCCCTGGCTTGGTGGTCTCAGGTGTATCTGCTGAGAACTGGCTCTTTCAGGAGTTGCCCCTTCCCTGCCCATCAGTAAGCTCTTATCCTTGGCACTAAACATGGTTAGGCTAGAATGTGCCTAACCTGACATTATGAGGGAAGGTTGACTTTTTATGGCTCACAACTTTGCAGTCTTCAGCCAGTGCAGAGAGAAACCACTTTCTGTGTGAACTGAGACCAGGCAGAGATATCAGACTGGTGCCTCTTACCTGGCAGAGCGAAGACTATGGTTTTTAATTGTCCTTTTCAGAAATTGGATCTTCATTGTTTGGAAAAAGTCAGCATTAGGACATTGAGGCAAGTGTTTTCCAGCCACGTGGAAGACCCATTCTGTGCTGGTTGCAGGCTTGACTACAAGTTCCTTTTTCTTTTTTTTTTTTTGGCTTTGGTTTTGGGTCACACCCAGCAGTGCTCAGGGGTTACTCCTGGCACTGTGCTCAGAAATTGCTCCTGGCAGGCAGGCACAGGGGACCATATGGATGCTGGGATTCGAACCACCATCCTTCCTGGATCGGTTGTGTGCAAGGCAAAAGCCCTACCACTGTGCTCTTTCTCTAACCCGTTGATTGAAGTTCTATTCTGGGTAGCACAGGGCTAGAATTGTTGCCTTAGATCACTTATGGTCTTTTGTTATTTTTGTTTGTTTTTACTTTTTGGTTTTTGGGCCACACCGTGCGTCGCTCGGGGTTACTCCGGACTCTGCTCTCAGAAATTGCTCAGTGGACCATATGGGTTGCCAGAGATCGAACCAGGTTTGTCCTGGATCATCGGTGTGTGAGGCAAATGTCCACCGCTGTGCTATCATTCTGGCCCCACTCATGGACTTTTGGAACAGACTTAAGACACTGCATGGAGGACCAGAAAATTGCAGATTGGTCTGTATCAAGTAGATCTTGGACAACAGTTTTCACCTTTGGCTTTTCAAGCATCTACTGTTCTTTGAGCAGAGCAAGGTTCCCAAGTCTCCTCTTGGAGGTCATGTCAGGGGTGCTCAGTGGAGCACCCAAGTGCTTGGGAGGGATCCTTTGTCTGGACTAGACAGAGAGGGACACATCTGGAGCATACAGGCCAGAATTAACTCTTCCACACTGCTTTCATCCCAAATCTCAAAATAGCCAAGAAGCCCAAGTATGGTCTAGAGTCACAGATAGGTCCTTTCAGGGCACAGGGTGGGAAGGAGGCAGTGTGGAATTAGGGGCTGTCCTCACTAGGCAGAAACCCAGGCTTGGGCCCATCCGTTGCACTTCCTCCTCTGTTGGGCCCAATGTGATTGTTTTCTTCCCATATCCACGGCTTTCCTTGGCACTAGGACAGACAGTTCCTGTCTCTTTGATGAAAGGGAAAGGCCTGATTCCCGGAACGGAAACGGCCAGTGTCTCTTGTCATGGTGCCGAGGCCTTTAGCAGAGGGACCACAGTTTCCTCTGATCTTGCTTGCTCACCTGGGTCTGTCTGTCTCTCTGTGTTTCTGTCTTTCTCTCCTCCACAAACACCTGGCATTCCAGGCCATGCCATTTGGTTTATTAGCTTGTTTTGGTGCCAGGCCCATTGGTGCTTAGACACCTCCCTTCTCCCAGCTCCTAGAGTTTTACCCCCTGGGGGAGGCTCCCTAGAGGTGTTGGGAGGGACCACATGATGCCAAGGATTGAGCCTGGCTCCCCACAGGAGAAGCACCCCGCTGGCCTTTTGCACTACTTCCAAAGCCTTCATTATCATGTTTTAATGACAGCAAGGATCTTTCTGATGGGGAGCTGCTTATGTTAATAGAGCTCAGTGTGTCTCAAAGTAAGAGTCCACTGCTGAGTTCCCACAAGGCCACCCCCCTTCCTCCCACTCCCTCCCCACCCCAACCCACCCCTGTCCCCTTTTTGCTGTTCAAATGTATGTAACATGCTCTAGATTTCACTCCACTAAATGCTAGAGTGCAGTTTAATCAGTCTTATTCTCTGGCTTGATGAAACTTGACTGATAAATTGAACTCCTGAGTCCTCCAAAGCAGCATTTCTCAAGTGGGGACTGTGTGGCCTCTTGTGGGGCGCCAGAAGATTCCAGGGGGGCTGCTGGTGAAATCCACATAAGCTTGAGGGGTGGTCACAGCATGAGACTAGGGGCCAACTGGAGGGACTGATTGGATGGGCACAGGAATGAAGCAAGAGTGTGGAGGAGCCCCCACGTTTGGAAGAAGGTTAAGAAATGCTGTTCTTAAGGGCCAGCTTCATTTCGTGTACTTGAAAAACTCTGTTTGGGAATTTGTAATTTGTAACATCTTTTGCCCAAAGTCATGGGCTTTTTCTATAATGAGGTTCTTATCCGGCAGTGGCTTTAGTTGGAATCTTAATTAATCCCGGGCTGGCTTCATGTCATAGAATTTTTAAAGCTGAACCGAAAAAAAAAAAAAAAATAGATTCCTCCTTGGCCTCTGCCAGACCCTAAAGCCCTTCTATAGACAAAGGACTTTTGCTGTTCCTGCTTCTAGCTCTGAGTGTATAGTCTGCTTTTGAACTGAGAAGTAAAATGGTGTTCCAGAGTTTTCTCTGTGACTCGTGGTTCCTAATACTTACAGTTCAGCGAGCATCTGTCAGCTACCAGGGCCTGGGACACACAGGGCTCCAACTTCATGATCAATGTACTGTCCTCCTTTCACTTCCAAGGCTAATAATTGTTTGTTTTCTGCACTCTTTGATATTTGCAAAAGGTCCCAGCACAGAGCCTTTATACCCACACAGACCTTGGCAACCTCAGCAGCTGGTACCTCTTTGCTGGCAAGTCCAAACTTTGGACTCATCGAGGGTTGTTAAAAACAACCCCCCCCCTTTTTATTTCAAATTAAGAAACTAGATATATTGATGGAGCTTACCAGGGGGGGAAATGTGTTCTTTTTAACTCATTTGCTCATTAGTTTTGCACTCCATTTTGCTTGTCTTCTTGTTCTCAAGTCGATTTGGGTTTAATATGTTTTGGAGACCAGCGATGCAAATTGAACCAGACTGTCTTCCTCCAAGCCTGCAAGAAACTCCCCAGCTAGTGAATGTAGACTCACAGTTAGAAGCTGTTTCCTCTACTCTCAGATGCTGTGTCAGCATTCGCTTCTATGACAGCTCAGTGCACTGGTCATTATTTTCTCTCATGTATGTGTCTGGGCTGGAAACACTGGGAGGTCAGGAGGATTTTCTGCTGGTGCTTCAGCGAGTTTGGCACCTTTTCCCCCCTGCTGGTGGACAGCTGCCTTTTCCAATAGCACAGATAGGAAGCTCTGCAAACGTCTACTTGGATGTTTTTTAAATGTCTCCCACTCCACACTCACCACCCCCTGTTTCTCGAGCGCTGCCATTAGTGGTTACACAAATAAATCATCTGCGATGTTCGTTTCTAAGAACCCTGGTACAAGGGCTGCTTTCATCATTTCCCAGATGGGAAGGAACACATGGACACGGACAGGCCTGTGCGAGTGGTAGAAGCTGGAAACAGGGCCACGTGCACAGAGAGTTTTGCTTCTCTGTCTCCTAGCTGATTTACGTACTCTCAAGTCAGCCTGAGGTACCCATTAAGGATCAAACACAGATTCAGAGAAAAATGCCTGGGCCCACCCCAGCGGGAGTCAATCATATTAAAGCAGTACGTCAAAGGAACTCCTGGAAACAACTGTTTTTCTATTCGGACAATGTTCCACGGCCTCTGCTGAATGCCAGATGATAAATGTTGGTTACAGAAGCCAAGGTCGCTCAGTTTGTCTCGGAGGACAGGCTGAGCGTTTTGGCTCTTGCATAATAGTGAAAGGAGAAGTTCAAGTCTGAGGGAGGGGGATTTGAGCATAAATCTTAAGGGAATGAAGTTACCACCTCAGAAGGTTTTCTTTTTATCTTTTTGTTTGTTTTGATTATGGGGGGGCACACTGCCTGCCATGCTCTGGGGTTACTTGTGACTCTGTACTCAGAATCACTCCTGATGGGCTCAGGGGGCCCCCTGTGGGATGCTGGAGATTGCAAGGCAAGCACCTTACCTGCTATACTATTTATTGTTCCCATTTGTTTTTTGTTTTTGTTTTGGGGGTCACTCCTAGAGGTACCGAATTTACTCCTGGCTCTGCACTTTTGGTATCACTTTTGGTGGATTGAGGGAATCAGATAAGGTGTTGCGGATGGACCCTAGGTCATTGCATGCAGGGCAAACAGCCTACCTTGTACTATTGCTGAACTATTGCTCTGGCCCCTCACAGTGTTTTTTTAGTCAGTGGCTTCTCATTTGTGAGTTATGTGAAAGTTTAGGGATTTATGTGATTTGTAATCAAAGTTTTGACCACTGACAATGGAGGCCAGTTCAAGAGGGACAGTATTTGAGGGTCTGCACCCGAAATGTCATCCTCCTCTCTCATCAGAGGCCCAGTCTTACCTAAACAGGACTGAAGTGGAAACCAGAGGACATCCTCTGGATTCAGATGAAAGCACTCAGCTTTGTTTTTTTTTTTTTTGTTTTTTGGGTTAAACCCGGCAGTGCTCAGGGGTTACTCCTGGATCCATGCTCAGAAATTGCTCCTGGCAGGCACAGGGGACCATATGGGGCACCGGGATTCGAACCGATAACCTTTTGCATGAAAGGCAAACACCTTACCTCCATGCTATCTTCCGGGCCCCCCAGCTTTTCAATCTTGACTTCATCCTCAGCTCTTGCTACCTTTGGCTTATTAGCATTGCACTCAGTATCAAGGAGCTGTACCACAGCACTTAATAAGAGTGCCATACATTGGGGCCTGAGTGGTGGGGCAGGTGGTAGAGCATTTGCCTTGCACACGCTAACCTAGAACAAACAGTTCAATCCCTCGGTGTCCTGTATGGTCCCCCAAGCCAGGGGCAATTTCTGAGTGCTGAGCCAGGAGTAACTCCTGAGCATCACCGGGTGTGACCCCCCAAAAAAAAACAAACAAAAAAAGATTACCATACATCGAATTTCACAATGGGAAAACTATGCAGAACCCATCACACCTTGTTATTGTAGATGCTAGTTCTGGAACCTCAACCAAGCCCTGGCACCTATGTGGCATCTCTGATCAGGACTTTAGAGAGGAAATGTTATGAATATTCAGTGAACTTACAGAAACGATGGAACAGACAGCCCAGAAGACTCAAGAGGATATGAGAAAAATGAGAAGAATTTAATCAGAAATATCTGGGTTGAAAACATGGTAGGTGAAATGAAAACCTCACTGGAAAGCCTCATCAGCACAATAACAGTAGTTTAGGAGAGAATCAACAAAGTAGAAGATGAGCTGCATAGCATCTCCATACAATAGAAGAGGCTGGAAAAAGTCCTCAGAGAAAGTGAATAGACAATAATAGATCTCTGACATAAATTCAATAGAAACAAACATAAGAAGCATCAGGATTCATAGAATCATAAGCTTCAAGTATCCTAAGAATCAGTCAGAGACCCAGGAAGAAAGCCCTGATGAAAAATCAACAGTCAAGGACATCTTTGCTGAGAAATTCCAAAACTAAAGAGTGCATGCAACCATATCCTAGATGCCCAAAGAACACCAGTTAAAAGAGATCCAAAAGCAAAGTACCCAAGGCACATAATGATGAAAAAACTACAGCCAGGGATAGAATACTGAAAGCTGCAAAAAGGGAAATTATATACAAAGAGGCAGCCTTAAGATTTACGGCAGATTTATCATAAGCAACTCTCAATGGCCAAAGGCAGTGGTGGGATATAGTGACAAAATTCAGCAAAATGAAGGCTTCGCCAAGGAAACTTCACCCAGTCAGGCTTTCATTCAGATTTGAAGGAGGGATGCACAGCCTTCATGGATAAACAGCAGCTCCAAAACTTTACAGACTCAAAACCAACCTTAATAGTCACACGCAGTGTTGCCATTTCCTAACAGCGGGTCCACAAATAATTTAAGTCTTGTGGCCTCATTTTACAGAAATGTATGATCAGAGATGCAGAAGTTCAGCATTGGTAAAAGGAACAAGTGATAGGTCAGCTTTTACTGCCTTTGGGGGTTCTCCCTTTAGAAACCCAGTTTTAGGAGAAAGAGGGAAGGAGCAAGGGATCAGGGTTTGGTTTACAGATATCCCTGGTGCCAGCAGCTTTTGTAAAGCAGATGGCTAAAGTCATGGGGTGGAGAGTGAAGATGAGGAAGTAGCGTTAGGAAAGGCTTCATTTCCATCACCAAGCCATCTCTCTGCAAGGTACTGCACTAACATCCTTTTCTTAGAAGCCTTTTGTAGCAAATCGTCTAGAAGTATATTCAGGAGGCATTAAACGTATGCATGTGGGGTCGGAGCAATAATACAGCTGGGAGGACGTTTGCCTTGCACACAGCTGACCCAGGTTTCATCCCCGGCATCCCATATGGCCCCCTGAGACCTCCAGGAGTGATTCCTGAGTGCAGAGCCAAGAGTAACCTCTGAGCACCACTGGTTTTAGCCCCCAAATAAAACAAACCAAAAAAAAAGCACATGTGTAGTTTGGTTCTCATGCTTCCAGTGCCTGGTGGGGGTGTCACACCCTGCAGTGCTCAGGGGTTATTCCTGGCTCCATGCTCAGAAATTGCTCCTGGCAGGCACGGGGGACCATATGGAGCACCGGGATTTGAACCGATGACCTTTTGCATGAAAGGCAAACGCCTTGCCTCCATGCTATCTCTCCGGCCCCTCATCAAAATTTTTTAATTAAATAATATACTTATTTAAACACCATGATTACAAACATGTTTGTAGTTGTATTTCAGTTACAAAAAAGAACACCCCTTTCACCCATGCAACATACCCACCACCAAAGCCCCCCATTTCTCTCCTCCCCTACCTACCCCCTGCCTGTATTCGAGAGGCATTCTATTTCTCTCACTTACTACCCTTGTCAGATTTAACACAGTAAAAAAGCAAAGTTTTCTGTCCTATCAGTTAATGGCCCCAAGTGAAGTTGGAGGTTGAAGCATGAAGCTATACAGAGGCACTGGAGGGACAGTGTGAAGTTTAAGGCATTTGATGGCATGATGCAGGGCTCCCACCTTGACATTTACCTCTGAGATGACGTGAAAAACTATCAAATTCATCCATTGGAGGTGCCATTTTCCAGTGAATCAGAGCAACAACATGAGGTTGAGACATTTGACAGTGGCCAGTGCCCCGGAAGAAAAGAGACTGGCTCTCTATCCACTAGTATGACTCATCCATCCAGAGGGGAATCGTTGTCAAAGGTCTAGAGACACTAGACTATGTGACTGCATTAAAATGGAGATTAACCTTTCACCCAGGAGAACTCAGTTTTTGGTTTAATTCAGAAATATAAGTCTACCTAGTAAAGAAGGCACACACACACACACACACACACACACACACACACACACACACACACACACACACACACACACTTATTCTTGCATTACCCAGTGGTATTAAGAACAACAAGCAACCCAAATGTCCGTTGCTAGGAGAATAGTTTAATAGAAAAATAAACCCGTGCCTTGGCATATTATGTGGCTATTTTAGGAAACAATTGGTAGGAATGATCTGTATAATATGATTCCCATTAGGGAGAACAAAGCAGGAGGTTAAAGCGCTGTTTATATGCCAGCGCGTGTATGTTTTTTTATGCTCCTAGAACAAAACGTGTTTGAAGCTACACCTTGGAACATGAGGGTGGGAAAGCGTTTTCTACACCAACTTGTGTTTGGCTTGGCTTGGTACCATAATCCTGAATTTTAGATCAAGGTGTTGATTTTTAAAAAGGGGGAGGGTCAATGGTAAAAAAAAAGAAGAAGAAGAAGAAGAATAAAGATAGACGATGAGGAGAATGTTTTTCCTGAAGCAAAAGGAAAGAAGGAAATGGGCCTTTGCTGAGAGAGCCCATCCATGCTAGGGTCTGTCTTGAAATGAAGTTAGATGAGGACCCAGAAGCCACACTGAGCACCCTGGACTTGCTGGTGGGTACTAGAGGGAGGAAGTAGTTAAAGAGCACATAGCAGCCTTTCAAGGAGACAGAGTGGGAGAGAATCTAGGGGGGTTATACAGAGGTTGACATGGTCTTTTTATTTTAAATAAAAAAATATTGTCTGATCTGAAACTGGAGCCCATTCTGCTTCTTGTCCTTCTGTGTATAAGTCACTCCTGCACTTTCTGGGGGCATCGTTGAGTGTTCACCAAGCAAAGAGACAGAGGTGCTTGAGCCATCTGGGTGTGAATGTGATGCCTGGCTGCACAGGCTGCAGAAGTGAAGTTGGTTGTGATAGAAGGAAGACAGTGATTCTTTTTGTGTTGTTGCTATTGGTTGGTTTGGGGGCCACACCTATTGGTGCTCAGGGGTCGCTCTTGAATATGCACTCAAGAATTAATCCTGTCTGACTGGGATGACGACATGGGGTGTTAGGGATCAAACCTAGGTCTACCATATGCCAGGTGATGCCCTTCCAGCTGTACTATCACTCTTTCCTCAACTGGCAATGATTTTATTTTAAGTAAAATTTTAATTTTTATTTATTTTAGTAAAGCTCAGTTATTTACAGTTGACTTTTAGACCCTGTTCCAGCACCAATCCCATCAGCAGTGTCAACCTTCCTCCATCAATGCTCCCAAATTTCTCCCACACCTCCCTGTTCTAGCGTGCAATCTTGAATATCGCCTTTTTAACTTTGGTTATTAAAGTTTGGGTCTAATGCTTTCAATGTTGTTGACATTGTGGTTTGGATATTTAGATCTTTTTTCCCTAACATCGCTGATATACCTGAATCCCCTTGGTCCTATCACTCCATTACTGCTCATCTGTCTTTCTCCTAGCAGTGATTCTTAAGTTTAGATCAGGAGCCTCTTAGGATGGCTGTTGAGTTCTCTTCTAGACCCAGATACCGACCCAGAAATATAAATGAGTTCTTCTTGTTTCTGTGGATAAATTTTGTGCAGTTCTAATATTCAAAACAATTTTATATGAGGTTTGAAGCAACCAAAATAGATTATTACAGATTATTATTCAAATGTGATATTTACCAATTAAAAATAGCATGCAACAAAAAAAATAGCATGCTACTAGAATTTCTTCGAATACTTCATTTTATTTAGAAGGCTGGCAAAAAAAAAAAAAAACCAACTTGGTTCTTAGCGATCATCATATAGCCCATACTATTATCATAGGTCTCCCAGTTTTGACTCAGGACATGTCATCAGTGTCTCATCAAAATCTGGCTTGAGTTGGTTGACATCCCACTGCTGTTCTTTTTGTTCTTGAATTCTAAATGACAGTTTAATTTTATGTTGGTTAACCTCTTGATATTTCTTGAGCCATATTGGGCTCAGCTCAGTGATATTCTTCACTTCAAACGTTCTTATATTCTAGACTTTGGAGTTGTGTCTGTCTTGTGGCTCACATATGAACCACCCAGCCCCCATGTTGCCTAAGTCTATAGGCATGATACTCCTCTCCCTTTCGCTTTTATGGTGATGGACTTCATCATTATTTCTACATCAGTAATACTACATTTTTTGGACCTCTTTGCCCAACATCCCATCAAGGTGGAAGTCAGATCAAATTTCTAGCTCCTTTAAGATTTTTGCTTTTTTCTTAGCGAACATGTTTATAATTTATTTTTCCTATAAAAATAAATGATAAGTTCTTTAACATATGTAAATTAAGAACCATTCACTATATTGCAAACAGCCTCCAATGGCAGCGTGTTAAGGGTGGGAAGGCACTTGCCTTTTGTATTATTAACCCTAATTCCATTACCTGGCACCATGGATGGTCTGAGCACTATATAGTTTTGCTTCTGAGCACAGAGCCAGGAATAGCTTCTCCCCAAACATTGTAAGGTATGGCCTACTACCCCCAAAGAAAACAATAAATAAAAATGTCTCGGAATGTGGGTGGTAGCAAAATAGGTGGCAAGTCTTTCTTTCCTTAGTGAACTTTGGTTTTAAAGTTTGAAATGCCTCATTCTGAGGAGTGATTTGGTATGTGGCAAAGGATTTGCGCAATCTAGTCAGGGGTCTCAAACTCAGTTTACCTGGGGGCCACAGGAGGCAAAGTTGGGGTCATCCTTGAGTGCAAAGTCAGTAGTAAGCCTTGAACATTGGGGGGGGTGTGACCCAAACAACTAAAACAAAACAAAACAAAACAAAACATGATTCCTCTAGGGCAGGACCACAAATGTTGTACGGAGGACCGTTTGTAGTCCGCAGGCCGAAAGTTTCAGACCCCTGATCTAGGAATTTCCACCACCTAGTCTCAAAGCTAGAAAACTTTGAATTTGTCACCAGCCAGGATTTATGGGAGCAGGTCCTCATGAACGTGTTTTTTCATTCCTATTTCAGGATGTGAATGAAGACCCTGGAGAAGATGTGGCCCTCCTTTCTGTCAGTTTTGAGGACACTGAAGCCACTCAGGTGTACCCCAAGTTGTACCTGTCACCCCGAATTGAGCAGTAAGTATCACTTTTCATCACCTGTGTGTAACCTGTGCTGCGTCTTCCTGTGAATGAAACAAAATGTGTTTTTTGATTCTGTTAGCCACTTTCGAACTCATCGGGTGATTCCTCTTTGCTGAATTGTTTTCTGTTTTTTTATTCTTTAAAGAAAATGCATCACATGGTTGACATCATAATACATTTGCTTACAGATAAGCAGATGTAAAGTTATTGCAAAAAAGGAAAGAAAAAACAAAGAAGAAAGTTAGAAAAGAAAGAAAAAATAAAAAGGACAGTAGCAAGCACATTTATGAAAATTATTGTATCACCAATGAAATTGTTAATACAATGGCAGAAGTTTCAGTAAGCTCTTGTTGTTAGCTGTTCATTCTGTTCATTAAATTGGTGTGTTCCTACAGGGATGACAATATTAAACAAATGAAGTTTTCCAGAGATTCACAGCACTATTACTCATATTATAACTTTAGGGGCATGTACTCGGCTCACAGGCTTCCTGGAAGAAGGAAGATAAGGTGTGTGTGGGAGGGTGGGGGGGAAGGGAGGGAGGATGCCCAAATTGGCTTCAAAAAACTCTGATGATATCAGCCCAAATACTGACATACCTGAAATGTGGTCAGATTGATGTCCCCAAAGGGAATTGTAGAGGGTCAGTAATGAGACTGGGCCATTTGGGAAATGGTGATACTAGGTGATTTGTTGATTTCTATTTTCTTAAAATGGAATTGTATTAGGAGTTTAGGATATAGAAGACAGTTAGTATTGACCTACAGACTTTTAGTTGTGTGATTGTAACATAAATGTTGTCTTTCATGGAGAGAGGAGGAGGCAGACTGAGTACGCCTTTCCCAGGTACCAGTGGTTTAGCTAAGCAGTATCTGACCCCAGTTCGTCTACATTTGTAACTATGACAGTGGGTTAGTTTCTTGTCAACTTTAAGTAAAACATATATTCTGAAGTTAATAAAGGTAGCATTGCAAGCAGATAAAAAGATGACTCGATTGAATTACTTTTCTGGACTATGGTGATTGATGTAATTTTACAGTACTCTCAGGCTGCATGGCTGAAGGAATTTAATATCTTGTTTGTTTTATTCGTATGAATAAAGAACTTTACTAACTGATGAGATGCTTCTCAGGATCCAGCCATGTTGTGTGCTTCCTGTTTGATAAATGCTTCCGGAGCAGGCCAGAGCGATAGCACAGTGGTAGGGTGTTTGTTTACCTTTCATGCAGTGGATCCGGGACCAACCTGGGTTTGATTCCCAGCATCCCATATGGTCCCTTCCCGAGCCTGCCAGGAGCAATTTCAGAGCACAAAGCCAAGAGTAATCCCTGAGTGCCGTCAGGTGTGGCCCCAATTCCTCTTCCCCCAAAAATAAAATAAATGCTTCGGGATCATTTGTCTTTGGTCATTGAACATGGATAGTAAGCAGATATAGGTGGGAACTTTTGGTGGGACATAATTTTTATTTTAGCAGCAGAGATAAAATTCTCTGCTTTGTAGATTTTAAAATTCCAATTAAAATTCTCCATAGGTCAGGGGTCGGAGAGATAGCATGGAGGTAAGGCATTTGCCTTTCATGCAGAAGGTCATCGGTTCAAATCCCGGCATCCCATATGGTCCCCCAAGCCTGCCAGGAGCAATTTCTGAGCACAGAGCCAGGAGTAACCCCTGAGTGCTGCTGGGTGTGACCCCAAAACAAAACAAAACAAAAAATTTTCCATAGGTCATTTGACCAACATTGCCAGTTTCCATGTGTGAGATGCCGTCTTCATCCGACCCCATGGCACCTTACTCACTGATTCACTGTGCATAGTTCTTTTATCTTCACATGCTTATAATCAACTATAAGCATTATAATATAAGCATTACCAACTATTTTCTTTTGCATCTCATACTTATTTGTATACTGCCGATGCTCAATGCATGTTCCTCATTTCCATTGGAAATGGAGCCATACTAGTAAGAGTTCAAAAGGAGGGGTTCCATGAACTCGTAATAGGCACTGTGAACCTAGGTCCTTCCATTTATATATGACAAGATAATTAAATCTTTGAATTTGTTTAATCGTATGTAAAATAAAATAATACCTAATTTATTGTGATTTAGATTGGGGAGGGCAATCATTAAATACTGCTCTTAAGACATTAATTGCAGTGTCTGACACTCTAACAAGTATATTTATGTTATTTTGCTTGTGTTTTGGGGCCACACTCGACAGTGCTCAAGGGTTACTCCTGGCTCTGTACTCAGAAATTACTCCTGGCAAGCTTAGAGGACCATATGGGATGCTGGGAATTGAACCTGGGCCAGTCACATACAAGGCAAATGCCCTACCCATCGTGCTTCAGTGATAACAACGTGTTATTGTCATAGAAGTTGTTCTAAGGAGAAGAAAAATAAGCAAGTAGAAAAGGGGGTGATGGGAGGTAGATCAGTGGGCAGAGTTGGTTTTAGCCAAGTTGCACAGTGAACACGCAGCGAAGTCAGTGAGCAAGCTATCACAAAATGTACTTGATAAGATGATAAGAATCTTATCAGTCAAGCTAGAACCAAAACTTGGCCAACTCCAAAACAAAATGAAAACACCTGCGATTTTCCCATCACTTCCCCCTTTCTTTTTCTGATAAGTTCCTATCCCTAGTTTGCCTATAAAGTATTTCACACTCTGGGGGCTGGAGAGAGCATGTGGCCAACTCAGGACTGACGATGATGGTGGTTCAAATCCTGACATCCAATATAGTCCCCCGAACCTGCCAGGAGCGACTTCTGAGCGCAGAGCCAGGAGTAACCCCGAGCATTGCCGGGTGTGACCCCAAAACAAAAACAAACAAAAAGGTATTTCACACTCTCAAAGTTGGAAGATCAGGCTCAAGTAACTAGGGAAGGATTTTCTTTTGAACCCACTTCTGTTCTTGGAATCAAGTTTCCTGTGCCTCTTCCTGTTGAGAGCCGAGTGCCTTCCCTGATCACTTCCCAAGCTGAATTCCCCTCCACCAGCCGGTCCCACGACCCAACTTCACTCCCGGAAGACTTGCTGATACAGCTCTGCTTTCTTGCCTCTGAACCTTTACCGAGCTCTTTCTTTTGCCTCACCCAAAGTGCGCTTCTCATGTCCTCCTTCTGGAAACAATCCCTTATTGCTGCTTACACAGATACAGTCTCGTCAGCTATTCAGTGCCAGGAAGACAGTGGTTTCACTCCTTTTAGGTCCTATACCATCGCAGGGCACAGGAACAAATTGTTTCCCCAGCAGTATTGCATTTCAAAAAGGACTTTGTACAAGAATATTTGAGAATGCTATACTCAGAGGTGCTGCTTTGGGTGGGGAGGGGGCACTGGGACTAATTCCTCTAAGTCCAATGGTTGGCTTCTTGTGATGGTTGGAAGACCATGCACCAGGCCTCAAACCCAGAGCTCCTATCTGCAAGGCAAATGTTCCTGTCTTTCAAGTCCTCTTCCTAGTTCAGAATCTTAGAGTTTTCTGGTTGACAGAGATTTATTGGATAAAACTTTTCTTTTTGCAATGATGCCCTCAAAAACAAACATAAACAACAACAAATGAGTTAAATAAAAGCCCATTTCTAACCCTTCTATAAGTCAAAGTTTAAAAAATAAATGCATTTTTCCACAACTGTTCAAATGGAAAGTGATCAAATTGTGGTATGGCTTTCTAAGGACTTACAGATTTGCCAGAGCAAATTTGTTTAACTCTTTGTTTAACTCTTGCAGAGTTCAAGGCATGGAGCACAGTTGCACCATTTCAGAGATGAGGGTGGAGGAGAGATGTGATTAGTACAGAGCAAAGTGTCCTCATCCTGACTTTGGACCAGGGCTCATTTGTTTCACACCACCTGGTCTATCTACTCTGTGGGACCACCACAGAAATGCACTGCCTGCCAGGCTCAGAGATAAGGACTTCATTTCATGGGGGACAGGGATAGTGATGAGGCAGAGGAGCACAGGGCTGGTACTATGGAACTGGATGGGAGCCAGAAAGAGAGAGACACCACTGAGGAGAGAACGCCAAAGTCAGAAAAGTTAAGAGAGAAAGCGGGCATCGTAAGGACCCAATCAGGTGGTACAGTCTGCCCTGACTTGAAGGGAAATGAGTGTGTGAGGAAACATCCCTGTGGAGAGGAACTCTGAGGTGTCAGACAGGTGGGTCTGGGAAGTGCTCTCAAAAGCCACAGGAAAGGCAGCCCATGTGGACACTGGGCCCAGCCGAGGCCCTTTGTCTGCTGCTGAGGCTCTTTCTAGGAAGTCCCAAGCCCTTGCTGGTACATTTGACAGACACTTGGGCGGCTCTGTGGCCCGATGCTTGTCAGGTGAATGTCCTCAAAATACGGCAGTGGGTGATTCCTGAGCACTGATACTGCAGGCCCTAAGCACCACGTAGACCCAATCAAAAAATAAATAAACAAAACCTTTAAAAAAAAAAAACGGCAGTGGGCTCCCCTTCTGCTTTCGAGGTGAGGCCTGGACAGACAGATACTTGAGCCTGAGGGTTCCCCCATTTCAGTGAGATCCCTTCCCTGCCAATGAGAGTACCATTTTTGTTTGTTTGTTTGTTTGTTTGTTTGGGGCCACACCTGGAGACGCTCAGGGCCACTCCTGGCTATGCTCTCAGAAATTGCTCCTGGCTTGGGGGATCATATAGGATGCTGGGGGATTGAAACATGGTCCATCCTAGGTCAGCCATGTGCAAGGCAAACGCCCTACTGCTGTGCCACCGCCCCGAGAGTATCATTTCTGTGAGAGCACCCTATTTCAGGTTGGTACCCATTGCCTTGTCATAAGCAAGGATATTTTGCTCACCCTGACTAGTCTCGGGACCCACGAAAATCTCCTTGACACTTATTACCACATGGAGGCAAGGGGCTCCTCAAGATCTCTTGGGACATAGAGAGCCCATGTCCCCAACTTTGACAGTTCCACAAAAGGGAACTGTGTCCAGTCCAGGAGATAGAACTTTCCTGGTGTAGATTTGCCCAGGTCATGGCTGCCCGTCTCTAACATGACACTCCCCTACCTTTCTGGAGGTGACTCATGATACTGAGACCTCAGGGCACCCTCTGTGCTGTTTCACACAGAGGATACTGAAAAACCTGCTTCTTGTAGGTGCCACACATATATGAGCTTCCCCAAGATGCCAGATCTCTTGGTTGACTCAGACACTATCCAAGTATAGCTCATTCGGGGAAAGTGGAGAGCTAGGCCACAGCTAGAGGTAAGCTAGTGGTCAGTTCCCCTCAGTGAAGTTGGGTTGGATGTGAGGAGAGCAGGGCAAGCACGTTTTGAAACCACTTAGCCTTTTCTGTCCTGGCAGAAGGACCTGGTATGGAGTACAAGGTTGTGTCAGCAGTGCTGGCAGGAGACAAGCTCCATTCTCC
>PVKC010009996.1:0-20339 GCA_004027635.1 Crocidura indochinensis | reverse complement strand
AGCCAACTACTGCAGAATTGATACCCAATCTACAACAAGCTAGACACAGAAGGGACTGTTTATACTAGCGGCCCTGGGATGCATGCTGGGAACAGGGGTGGAGGGAGGATAGCATTGGCTATGGGAATGCCCCTGATTCAATATCACTATGTACCTAAAATACTACTGTGAATGACTTGTAATCCACTTTGGTCAGAATAAAAATTATTAATAAAAAACTAACCTTCTTATATACTTATTCAAAAAATATTCGGCAATATGTTTTATGTTAACAGAAGCTTGGAGTAATAATGTCCACCAAAAAATGAATTGTGACGCAATCATGCAATGGAACAGCGCATAGCAATAAACTACAGACACAAAAAATAAAATTCAAACTGTAACTGTATGGATGAATTTCAGCAGTACCCTTAGGGAAAAGGAAATCATAGAGTACATTCTGTATGCCTTCATTTTCAGAAATTATAAAATATGGATAGTAGACAATTTACTCTCAAGAAATGCATAAAAATGTGATCATCTTTCCCAAAGCAATTGTTCTTGTTTTAATTTCATGACCCACAAACTGTTGAAGTTCATATTGGTTTATCATATTTGCCAACAGTTGTCAATGTGGACTTCACAAAATTTTTTTTTGTTACAGAATGGCAATATTTTGCGTTAGTGAATCATTGTTTACTGGTAATGTGTAATTTTCAGATTTTTGTCCTGTGAATAGTCTTTCCACTGGTTATTTTAATCTTCACAGTTTTTATGTACTTTGTGTTATTTATCATAAGGCATATATTACTGACATAATTCAGTTTTGATTTAATTTTTGAGTTCTTTGCTATTTTTAAAACTTTAAGATTTAAAATACTTACATTGATCGAAATTGCTTAATCTGTTATTGTAAAATATCTCTTCCATATGCTCCAATAACATCAGAGTTTTTCCTATAGTACCTTAAAATGTTGTCTAATTGTGGGCCAATTCTTGAGTTGTGTTGTCTTTGACCATTTGAGGAAAACAGAATCTGGTGGAGGATGTGGTATTGGAACATTGTATGCATAGAATTCTGTCATGCACAGTATTGTAAATCATAGTGCCTCAAATTAAAAAGGAATCACAAAGTTTATTTATAAGAAATTGTATAATTACATTTCATATGAAAGTGATTAATCTTACAACAGTTGATTTTACTGAATACTCAAAGACATAAAATGCAATTTCGTGAATTTTCTGTTTACATACAGGCATTGCAGAATATATATTTATGTTCTAAAGTACAATAGCTTTTAAAATAATTCTAAATACATTTTTAGACATTTAATTCAATTTTGATTTGCTTCTAGTTTAAAAACTTTGTTTAATTAATTCCTAGGTACCTTTTTGTTCTATTACACATACTTCATTCGTCATTTTATATTTAATTTACTGTTTCATGTAGAGAGAAAGAGTCATGTGTCCTTTATATAGACGCTGTTAAATCCCAGTTTTTCCAACTTCTAAATTATCATGATATTTTTCATAGATTGTATTATTTGTAAATAAAGGCAGTTTTAAGTTTTTTAGTTCCAGTCCATTATGTATTTTGATTCTATGTTTTTAACTTATGTCACTCTTCAGGATTCTAAGTCCAAAACTGAATAGATACTTTCAGAATCAAACACAATCTATGAGTTTAATATAATTTCTGTGTTTATTATTATGTGTTTACTATTACATATATATACTTTATAAGGTATGGATGGTTTTATTTATTCATAACTTGATAAAAATTGAACAAAATTACTCTTAAGTTTTCTTTTGGTGAGTAAGCAATGAGTTAATACTGTTTTATAAAGTAAACAACATTAATCAGTATTTAAATGTCAAACCATGCTTGTATTTTTGAAATAAATCCAACTTTGTTGTACTTTTGCTAATTTTTTCCTTTTGTTGTTTTTTTTTTCTATCAGGCTCGATTTTTATTTCGCTTAGTTTATAATAACCTTATAAAACTATTTAAAAATTATTATTTTTCTGTTATTATAAAACTTAAAAAATTAACTCTATATTGATGTGATTTTAGACCTACAGAAACATTATGATAATAATACATTTCTATGAATACATCAAATTTTTCTAATTTTATCAATTTTATCTAATTCTATCAATTTGTCACTCACAACATTCCCTCTATCTCTTCCTTCAATTATATATACACATAATTGTGTATTTTAAATTCCACGGGAGTCAGTGTGGACAGTTTGACCCTTTACTCAGAAGCATTTCAATGTACTTCCTTAAAGCATGGACAGTCTTTTTTTGTGGGAGGGGGGTCATATCCAGCAGCACTCAGGAGTTCTTCCTGGTTCTACCCTCAGAAATCGCCCCTGGCAGGCTCTGGAACCATAGGAGATGCCAGGATTCGAACCACAGTCCTTCTGCATGCATGGAAAACACCTCAACTCCATGCTATCTCTCTGGCCCCTATGGACAGTCTTAAGTGACAATGGCTTACTGATCAAATTCAGAAAAGTTGACACAGATGAAACTTGCTTAACTTTTAAACTATTGCAGAGGAGCAGTGAAATTTAGGTTTCTCCTGGAGTTGTTAAAAATAGATTTTATTTCAATAGTCATATTTTCATCATAACTTAGTCTCTTCTCTCCCCAATAATTCCTGCTACTTCTTACAGAACATTTTATCTTTATTATGACTGTTTATTTATACCTACTTCTTTTGTTCTAACTCATTAGTGTAAGTTTTATTATGCTTGATCTTTCAAATATTTAAGCTTTATTATTTTAATTTGTTTTCTATAGTGTGAAACTATATTATAAAGTGTAAATTGTTGAGCTTTAAAACTTAAAAATTTATGTTCTCAACAATTTGGGAATGTTTCAAGCCATTGTTTCACTGAAAATTTTATTGTTTTTTTATTATTTTCCTCTGATGCTGATAACAATATCTTTAATAACATCCTTACTTTTATTTACCTATGTCAAAATATGATTGCTATATACTATCTTCCAAAACACTTTTTCCTTAGTTTTGACAAATGATTTGTTTAGCATGTCTATTTTGTTTATATATTTTAATTTTGATTTAATTTTAATTATACATTTAATTTTAATTATACATTTCAATTTTATTATTGAAATTTTATTAAAAATTTTAAGGTTTGTATTTGTTATACTTATAGAGTCTTGAAAGATATTTTAAATGATTTTTTCAATAAAAATAAATATATTTTAGATCTTTAAAACGTGTTTTAGGGGGCCAGAGAGATAGCATGGAGGTAGGGAGTTTGCCTTGCATGCAGAAGGATGGTGGTTCAAATCCCGGTATCCCATATGGTTCCCCAAGCCTCCAAGGAGTGATTTCTGATCATAGAGACAGGAGTAACCTGAGCGCTGCCGAGTGTGATCCCCCAAAACAAACAAACAAACAAACAAAAACGTGTTTTAATTTTGTTGTGTTTTATAATTCTAAAATCAAAAATTCTTTGCAGATTTGAAGATTTCATTTATTCCATTATTTTTCATGATCTTTGTATAATATTATGTATTTATGCTTTAAAAATAATGTACGTATGAGAAAAGAAAAATATAAAGGAGGGAGGAATAGAAACAAAAGGAGAAAGACAGCAAAAGATATAGGCAGAAACACTGAAAGAGGATGGAGGGAAGGAGAAAGTGAAAACAGAGAAAACATTAATTCTTGACCCTTAGCTTCTTAGAAACGCTTTGCTTTACTTCACTGAAGTTTTGAGCTTGTTTAAGTTGGTAATAAGGATAAGCAAATTGTTGATTTCTTTGAATTAAAATATTTTTGCAGGATATGGATCAGAAACCCATATAAAAAGCAATTCATGCTTTTGAATTATTTTATGAAGATGACTTTTCCTCACCACTGTGAAGACAGTCTTCTTTCAATGGGTGAATTTAGTGAACAAAAAAATTCCCCCCTCATCCTTCTTTCATTTTTAATCATTTTTATGAGATCAATGTGAATCACAAGTCTTTCACAGTTGTATTTCGGGTATATAGTAACAGTGAATTAGAGTCATTCCAACCACCAGTATTGACATCCTTCCACCATAGTTCCCAGCATGCATCCCATACCTCCACCCTTAGTCCCCTGGACTGCTGGTGTAACAGACTTCTTTTGTGTCTAACTTATTGTACTTTGGGTCTCTTGATTCTATTGCCATTGACTTTGGGTTGGGTATTTAGGTCTGATCATTTTTTATTTTCATTCAATGCTCACGAGACCACTTTGCTTTGCCCCTGGTACCATCCACTTTTCCCCCTTCATTTTGTAGGGAGACAGAAATGTGAGGCAGAACAAGGTGATTACATGTTCTATTGTTCTGCAAAAGAAAAAAAGGAGAAAGCAGGCAGGAGCCCCTGTAAAGAAGCTGTAAATATAATTTAAAAGAAGGAAAAAGGCAAAAGGAAAAAGAGGGGGCCAATATGGCAAGTATGGTGGTTTTGGGTTTGGTTATTTTTGTTTGATTTTTGAGCGAGCATGGGCGAAGCTTGAGGAGGAGGGTCCCTTTGCTAGGAAAATCTATTCGGATTCACAAATTGGACAGGCAAGGAACTTTCTTTCTCTGTGGCAAGTGTGAAAAGGCATGTTCTAAATTGTTCTGCAAATGAGGTTTGAGACGGCAGGTTTTTTTTTTTCCTATCCTCAGGGATGCAAAGTGAGATATCTATTGTACAACCCCTCTTTTGGTTGTCTGTTTTAGGGTCACAACCACACATTTGGGTGGAGGGACACCCAAATGTTCAAGGCTTACTCCTGGGTCTGCTCACAGGCATCACTCCTGGCTCAAGTGCCACAGGGAATGGAGTGCCTCGAATCAAACTTGGACTGGCCTTTAGCGAGGTAAATGCTCTCCCACCGTAGTACCACCCAGGGTTTCTCATTAATATTTTTTGTTTATTTATTTAGTTTTGGACCACACCCACCATTCCTGGTGATGCTTCAAGGACCATATGGGATGTCAGGGATAGAACCTGGCATATCTTATGGCAGGGGTGGCGAACAAGTTAGACACAAAGAGCCAAAATTTTAAACTGTGAGAGTCAGAGAGCCACACCACGCAGTGACCTGCCAAAACAAACACTCACACAAAAGCATATAATTTTAACAATCTAAGAAACACATATTGCATTTTGGCATTTTAAGTGAGGGTCAAAATCCTGCAGTTATGGTTAGGGTGTGCTGCGTCCTCCACACTAAGGACTCACAGCCAGATGTAACCCAACATGTGTCACACTGGTCCCTCGCTCGCTGGCCCGTTTCCAAAGGATGGGAGGCGGGACTACGCGCTCAGAGATCTCTCCTCAGAGATCCCTCCTCAGAAGCAGCAGAACAAAATCCAAACTTGGCAAAGAACCACAGTACACAAAATACTGATAAGAGGCAAAGAGGAGCATTCATTTTGACCGGGAGCCGCATGCCGCTCGAGAGGCGCATGTTCGACACCCCTGTCTTTTTTTTTTGTTTTGTTTTGTTTTGTTTTTGGGTCACACCCGGCAGTGCTCAGGGGTTACTCCTGGCTCCATGCTCAGAAATTGCTCCTGGCAGGCACGGGGGACCATATGGGGCACCAGGATTCGAACCGATGACCTTTTGCATGAATGGCAAACGCCTTACCTCCATGCTAACCCCCGGGCCCCTGTCTTATGGCATATCTTATGCAAAGTGTTTGCCTATTTCCTGTAGTATCTCTCTGGTCCACACTTAAAATTTTTGCTTTGAGTGATGTTGCCATTTAAAATAATGATAATGATTGTTTCCCATGAAAACAATTCCTCTTTTGGGTAGAGAAAGCCACTGCTGTCCTCACCAAACAAACAAAAAACTGCCATCCACTTTTTAAATTGTATTTTTATATTCTAGATAGGGGCTCCCTCCTTTTTATAGAACCTTAGGATATGAATTATTTTTTACACCACATTTTTCTACAGAATTGAGTAAACAACAAGAGAGGATGGAGGCTAGGGGTCAAATGGTCAGGCGCATCGGTGGAGATTAAAGAAAGGACAAAACTAAATACCTAAGCAAACAAAAAAATAAACATGTATACAATCAAGGTGTTTAAATAAAATATATATATAAAAAAAGAAAAACTCAAAGTGCAACAATCTAAATTTAAAATGGACCTGTTACAATGGCAGGTCAGGGGCTATGGGTGGTGGCATAGGATGCGTTCTGGGAACTTTGATGGAGGGAGGTTAACACTTGTGGTGGAAATGGCGTAAATAAACTGTCACTATATGCCTGAAATGCAACTATGAAGGACTTTGTAATTCACAATGCTTTCAATAAATATTAAAAACGAAAATGATTCTAGTAAATGTTTTGATTGATATCATAATCCATGTATGAGATGTCTGAGAGCTAACACACAAGCATCTGTGTGCTTGTGAGTATACAAGAGGGAGAGTGTCTGAATGGGAGGGATATATTAGTGCATGTTAGTGAATTTGTCAAAACAAGAAAAAGTATTCAAGCTAAGGATTTCCTAAACTTGAGACCTTGCTTTAGACTCAGAGGAATGATGATCTACCAAACCTGAAAACTGCATACTATGCTATCTCTAGGAACAAGGAAATGAAAAATAACAGCCTTGTTTTTTGCTATCTTTTCTTTAATCCTTATTTCCAAGATTTACAATTCTATACAACTGATTCTGCATAGATAGGCTCTGGATTTGGAAACCCTATTCTCAAGAACTCTCAGGGAATCAAAAGTTCAGCTGAGTTTATAATAGCTGTATTACTATTATCAATCTGGTAACTAGGGGCTGAAGAAAAAAGAGGAGTACGAGGCTAGATTAAGTTTTGTTTGTTTGGCTTTCTGGTGCGAGAGGAAAAATCCAGGGACACCCATGCAAGGTATGTATTAAGCCTTATCCTTGACCATTCCATGTCTCTTTAAATATGAATAAAAATATCTTTGAAGTTTCTAAGTAAAGTCTTCAAGTTTCTCGGCAGCATTATGATCAATAATCATACCAAAATTGCAGGTTTTGTCCTTTCCTGTATAGTCAATCTAATTATTGGTTATTATTTGGAAAAATTTGTATGAATACTTCATAAAAAACATTGTAAATCATATAACCTCAGTAACAAAGAACTAAATAGTGGGTTTATTAAGTTCTAGGTCTTGCACAGAAATAGGAAGATATATAGATGATAGATAAGTAGATAGGTAGTAGTAAGTAGGTAGGTATGTAGATAGATGATAGATAAATAGATAGCTATAGAGATATTTAATTCTCAATCCTCCTGAATATTTGGTCCACATCCTACAGCCCAGAGGAAAAACTTAATTTTCATTAAAGAAATGTTTTGATGTTGATTAGTTGCAACTAAAGTCCCACGTAATTCAACTGCATGAAAATAAAGTCATAGCTAATGGCTCTTCCTGGATTCAGTCAAAGAACTAACGAACAGCATCTAAAGAAACATCTGTCTTTTCATATGTATGAACAGTTTTTATTAGAAATCCTATAAGATTCTGGAGATTCATTATGAAGGAAAGTCAGTATGATCATTTTTTAAAGACCATCTGCTTTGTGTTTAGGAGCCTCACCTGGTCAGGCTTCCTGGAGTACTATGTCCAAAAGGAAATGACAAACAGGCTGTGAAAATTCATGCACTGTTGTTTGTTTCCTCCTGATCAATAATGTAGGTGCTGTTAGTGTCCCTTGGTTGAAATGTGTTGAGAACTAACCAAAGTTGTTCTACTACTTTGGTAAATTTTCATATTTTTCTGATGAAAATTAAAAAAAAATGTAGCACAACCCTATCGTGGGGTAAAGAACGATTTTTTTGAAGATCTAAAGCTGAAACAATCACCAGTGAGAAATTTATTTTTATCAGTTTTCTCCCCTGTTTGCTATATTAGTTGGCTCTTAAAAATATCAGTCGAATAACATGCAAAAGAATATTTGTCAAGTTGTCAGCACCTTGTGATTAATACTAATGTGGCTTCGTGAAGAAAACGAGCTCAGAAAACACAGCTGATAGGATGTGAATTTTGAAATCGAAGGGACATCAAAGTCATGCTTGATGTTGTTGAAAAATGTTACCAAAGCAATTATAGTTTACGCTATTTCTTCAAAGTGTGTCAGCTACTGAAGACTGCAACTTTGTTAGGATTAAATGGTGTCATTGCAGAAACTTATAGTTGAAAGCTCAGAAAACAATGTCATAATGGAATTTGCATAGCCTCTTTATTTATGTAAAAAATAGTATAATATCAAGGAATCCAGGGAAAATTTACCTACATTCTAGTTAATATGCTGTGTCTAAATGATTTTGTTCTTACTACCAATTCCTGTGAGGGCTGATCTCCCCTTTTTCAGGTAAAAATAGTAGCTGAGAGTTTATCCTATTGACTACCAGCATATCCACATACTCCTTATTCCCTGTGCCCTCTTTGCTTTTATATTTTTCTTTATAGATAGAGCACCCTTATTATAAGAAGATATTATTACTATCATTAAGATTCTAATTCTAGAAAAATAAGAAATAAAATATTTTCATTTTCATTCCTATTAACTGTTTTCTCAAGTCAGTGGATTATCCCATTGAAATCTCAGTCCTTAAAGGATAACAGAAGACCTATAATAAAATTTTATAACCCCAAAGAGTTCAAGCATACATAGTTAATATTGGTTCTCTGTATTTTTGAACACTTATTCTAGAAACCATTATTTTACTTGAGCATTACTATTCCTTTGAAATGAAATTTTTAAAGTCTTTCATGGAAAGTTATACTATTTTTTACTGTTTTGGTAGAGCCCAGTTTTGAGCTACAAACATATTTGGAGGTTGATATAATCATCCCACCCAGAAGAGATACTGAGGGTACAGCAGAGAAAATCTCCTGAGGGCACACAAGCAAAGGTAGGATGTCTATATTCATGAAGGTTGGAGTCAAATTCCTGTTTTGTGCTTTGTAAATGGGAGACATTTTAAAAGGCCACTGCACTGCTCCATGAGGTAGAAATAATCAACCCACCCAGATAAGATCCAGAGGGAACAGAAGAGATCTCCTGAGGTCACATCTGCAAAGGTAGCTTTACTCTGTGGCTGCATGCTTCTTCTAGCCAATGAACCCCAACACATCACGTACAAAACACCACACTACAAGCATGACAAGGAGAAGCAATGCAGACCAACACCATGATTGAGAATGAAGATGGAAGTTCTGATGACTAAAACTGCCAACCACCATATTTAGTCTCTCAGATAAGGAGTTTGGAGAAGAACTATGGAGACTTTTCCTATAAATCAAAAAAAATCATGGATTGAGCTGAATGATTCACAAATAAGAATCATGAGGATATGAAATGCAAGTCAAAACAATGAGGTACCATCTCATGCCACAGAGACTGGCACACATCACAAAGAACAAGAACATTCAGTGCTGGCAGGGATGTTGGGAGAAAGGAACTCTTATTTACTGCTGATGAGAATGTTGTCTGATCTAGCTTTTATGGAAAACAATATGAAGATGCCTCAGAAAAGTGGACGTTGAACTCCCATATAAACCAGCTATACCACCCCTGGGAATATACCCTAAGAAAACAGAAACACAACACAAAAATGCCTTCTGCATACTTATATTCATTGCAGCGCTATTTACAATAGCTAGAAACTGGAAACAACCCTGATGCCCAGTAAAAGATGAATGGCTAAAGAGACCATGGTACATATACATAAAGGATTACTATGCAGTTTTCAGGAGAGATGAAGTCATGAAATTTTTCTACATATGGATGAACATGGAAACTATTATGCTGAGTGAAATAAATCAGAAGGAGATAGACACAGAATAGTTTCACTCAAGTATGGGTTTTAAGGGAAAAAAAAGACATTATTGTAATAATACACAGAGACAATAGAGATGAAGTCTGGAAGGACAGCTTACCACAAAGAGTGGTGAGTTTAGTTAGAGAAATAAGTAACTAACAACTATAATGACAATGGTAGTGAGTGAGAAAAAGAGAATGCCTTACAGGCCGGGGTTGGAGGGGCAGGAGGGAGATGGGGGTATTGATGGTGCAAAGATTGCACTGGTGAAAGGGTGCATTCATTTTTATAAATGAAACCCAATTACAAACATGTTTACAATCATTGTGCTTTAATAAATTTATTATTTCAAAAAACTAAAATAAACATATCTGGGTTTAATTTGTATTGTCTCTCTCATTATTGATGTTGATATCACTTAGCTTATGGAATAACACAAATAACAGTATTCACTCTTTCTTGACTCTTTTTGTTAAATTTTAGATTTTTTTTTCTTTTGGGGGGACACACCCGGTAGTGCTCAGGGGTTACTCCTGGCTGTCTGCTCAGAAACTGCTCCTGGCAGGCACGGGGGACCATATGGGACACCGGGATTCGAACCAACCACCTTTGGTCCTGGATATGCTGCTTGCAAGGCAAACACCGCTGTGCTATCTCTCTGGGTCCAAATTTTAGATTTTTTTTTTTTAACAATGGGCACACATCTGCCCTATTCCTCCTGATCTTTTCAAACACTGTTACAGAAGACATAATTGAATAGATTTTCTGCTTGTATGAATGAATAAACATTCAAATGATCTTATCTCTGTCAAAAAAGAAAAAGGGGCCCATGTTGTACTCAGAGAAGAATTGTGGCAGAGATGACTGAACTTGCAACACAGTCTATGGAGAATGTTAAACTTTATCGGTTCTATGTATTTGGACAAGTCATTTTTGCCTAAGTATGAATTACAGCTTAGAAAAATGATGCTAATAACTTATTTTCTGATTATCCTATGGCATGTCTTCATATATTAAATAAATCTTTGCTTAATAGTATAAAAATGAATGAGTAAATTACTGAGAAGCTAACCCTTTCCATTTGTTTCATGTGTCATTGTGGAGATTGGGTTCAAACTCTTTGCAAGACAGTATTATTTTCTTCATCAATAGTTTTGAATTAGTAAAGTTCAGATTCTAATCTATTATTCTGGATTAATCCCACATATTGAATGTATTTTTCTGTTTTTAAAGGATAATAATTACTAGATTTTTATTATCCTGAATTTTTGATATGGCACGGGAAATATATTTTATAATATATTTATTTAAACACCGTGATTAAACACATGTTTGTAGTTGGGTTTCAGTTATGAAAAGGACACCCCCCTTTACAAGTGCAGCCTTCCCACCTCCAATGCCCCCATCACCCTCCTGCCCCACTGCCTGCCTGCAATCAAGACAGGCATTCTATTTCTCTCACACTACCATTGTCATGATAATTGTTAGTGTAGTTATTTCTCTAAATGAAGTCACCACCCTTTGTGGAAACATATTTTAGAAGAAAAGTTCAAATGTAGGATCAGAAACGAGGGAGGGAAAGGTTAATCTTCCATTTGTCATTTTACTCTGTACCATGCTTGCCTTTTTTCAATTCCCTTGTAAGTCCAATGGAAAATAGTTCTTAACTTTTCTGTTTTTATACTAGAGGTTTAAAAGGGAAGGTGTAATGTCACAATTATACAGACAATCCCTTGATTACTCACACCTTTGACCACAGAATGTGGAAATTTTCAGGGAGAGGTTCATAATTACTCAGTATACTAAGTTAATTTGAAAGAAAACAACAATGAAAATAAGTGTTCTGTGGCTTTATAGTGATATTTTGGGTTAATACACTTTATTACAACTCTTGATCCCATAACCTATGCATGTATATCAGAGACCTGGGATACTAGTAAGTGTAATAAGTCAGATGTCAGATGGAATCTATTAACTCTTTGAGTTTTTCCATTGTTGATGGATATAGTTATTAGTTAGAAAAGAAATAGTTCTAGAAGAAATGCATTTCCTGATATTATCTTAATACTTTCACAAAAATGGAAGTCAAGAACAACTAAACAAATATCATGGGCAGACCAAGATCTGCAAATCAGAGGCAAAAGAACAGGAGGTCAGAACCATGAATTATTCTTTCCACAAAATCAGAATTATATTTAACTCTGGGGAAAAGAAGAATGAAAGCAATGATGAGATTCAAAATCCCTCTAAGAATCTCACCCAATCTCTTTCTTAATCTGAGTTTTGATTACACAGGTGCTCATATCTACACTGTCTTTGTATGAATCATAATTTTTCTAAGGTACATGTTAAAATAAATATATTTATAACTACAAAAATTGGTGAACTACTCTTAATCAAGACCAAGAAAAAGTTATCTAACTAAAATACGAATCTACATGAGAGAAAACTAGAAAATGTCATATACGTTTAACTACATAAAACAAGTGGTTAAATTTAGTAAAATTGAATTTAGATAAAAAAAAACTTGGACTAAATTCCTAGTAAATATATTTCTGTAAGGAACTGGCAAAGTGGAAACAGGAAGTTCTTCAAAGTATTCTATTCTAGAACGTTCCTTGACAATTAGGGTCTTCTCATTTTTAGGAGCCAGATAATCTGAGTTTAGTGATGACAGGGAGCAGTCATGTAAACTCTTATTCAGAGAGTGAGACAGACAGACAGACCATGCAAATGGACAATGTTCTGAGCACATGAAACAATTGAACTTTGATTTGAAACAACCACAATAAAGTCAAAACACAACTTGGAGGGCAATTAATCTAAAAAGGTAAATATGTTTAATACTGTTATGTCCATTAAATTTAATATTACCAAAATATGTCAAGATTATAAATAACATAGAAACAGGGAAAGTGATATGGAGTTAAAATAAATGTTTGAAAGACATGAGCAAATAATCATTGGCACCCACAAATGATCTCATTTTTAAAAGGCATAGGAAGATTAATAACGATGTTGTCTAAGTAACTGGATGGTGTTCTTTTATTTTTACTCTGATAGTCCTATGACATTGTTATTAAAATAAAAGAGTAACTTGCATAAAGGAATGGAATGGGCCCCTTGGAGCTGTCTTTTTACAGGAAAAATATATCTTACAGGAAATATATCTAAACATTTCATCTCCTTGTCAATTACAAATGCCCACCCCAGAAAACACAAAATGTGATGCATATTCTTCTAGAATATTTTCACAGCAGGCATCTTGGATTTTTATATATTTCGACTGATTTAGGTGCCCTAATTTTGCAATTTCAAGACTAGTGTGCCAGAACGTCCCCTGGGGCTATCACTATTGTGTAGAGGGAAAATTCTAAAAGAAATTATGAAATAAAACTGAGCTGAATCCCTGTGTACTCGAATAGAAACTTAAATTGAGGCAAATATATATAGATGAGAATGTAAAATCTTTATGACTACTAGAACTAGAAATGGACATGTTTATACCATATTATCAAACAATGGCTTAGTCATCCTGCACAAAATATCTGCTTTATCATACCCTGTTTATCACTATAGAAGATAAGGATTTGAGATGCAATTATTTCAGGAAACCTCTTCAGCTGGGCACTGAATTTCAGCATAGCTCTAGATACTATACCAGATTCCGTATTATTTCTATCAAAGCATGTAGAATGCACCATTAACCCTCAATTATGTAACTCTATTGGTAGAAGAGACTCATCAAATCAGTGAAAAAAATAAGAATGTTAGAATCAGGGAAAGGGGGAAAAGCTAATTTGTCTGTTACAGTTCATTTCACATGTAGAGGGAGTTAAGATGGAAAAAGTATATCTCAGAAGGTAATTACATATTGTCTGCAATCAATAGAACACACTCGGGAGAGAAAAGCTACTTGTATTACACTTAGAATTAAGGGCTTCCTACTGTAGCCTGAATTAGCGTTGGTCACAGCAGCTGAGGCAGAATTGACAAAATCTTGGCTCACTCTAGATATTCCACTTCAAGCTTTGTCCTCTCTGAATCTCTACACCTGGTCACACATGGCATTAAGGGACAATCTCAGAAGAGCTCACACTCCGATTTTGAGACCCCTTGTGAAATATGTTGGAATCTTTTTTTTTCAGTACTAATATATAATTCAACATTGACAAAAACAAATAGATATTCAAGTTGAAAATCCTGAATTTAGTTATCCCCTCTAATTTGTCCATATGATTACGGTCCTTTTCAGTGCCTAAAAGTAAAGTATGGCATTATAAAAATAAAAAGTGACAGATATCAGAAACAGGCAAATTTTTTTCTCCAGTGTTCGAAATAAGTTAGATGAAGTTCACAATTGAACAATCTCTTAGTCACTTTTCCCTTCAAATCTACTTCCACTGACTGAGCGGGGACTTGAATATTCATTTGATGAGTCATTATATTTTGTTGATTTGTTATCGATCTTTTCAAAATCTTTGTAACTGACATGTTTATAGACAAATGTTTCTCAGTTTTCGACAATGAGTCCCTTTTAAAGACCCTATGAGATTTTAAGGGCTTCTGAGTTAGAAAATTTCCTACCAATTGACTTCCAACTATATTTTCTAGAGACTAATATATTCATATCTCTCCCAGGGTTCTTCTCAATGCTTCATCTTGGCATAGACTTCAGAAAATTTTCTCTTCATCTGCATGTAATGATCAATCATTTCTCTGTTATTCATCATGGATCCAAGACTTACCTTCTGACTCATACTCCTCAAACCTTACAACATAACTATCAAGAGAATAGCTTGAATATATTCCCCTTAGAATATGGATGGGTTTGGAGCTCATTGAAAGCTTGAGAAAAATAGATGCTGTGAGAGTTCTAAATTAGATAATAAAATGAATTGCAAGGCCACTGCCAAGTGGGGGAATTGAGCTGTTATTGTAAGAAATTTGAAGGCTAATATGATGGGTAGGGTTTGTGTATGTGCTGGGCCAGAGTTCAATCCCCAATATATTTTATGATTCTCTTGACCTTCCAAGGAGTGATCACTGAGCATATAAGGCCAGGAGTAAGCCCTGAGCACAGCTACGGAGAGCCCCCAACAAACAAATATTGAAAAATAAATTTGATTACTATGAGAGATCCATGGTGCAAGATGATTCAGGTCACAGAAAGATATTCCATCTGTCATACCACATCGAGTGGTGGCCACATGGAAAACTACCAAATTATTTCAGGCCCCAATCATTCCATTAAACCTTCCATCCAATTAAATCTTCCAAGCTTCTCAGCTAAGGTCTCATTGTGGGGGTAAATATTCATTTTATCATATGGCCATATTCCTGACCTATAGGATCTATAAATATAAGAAAACACACCCTTTACTGTATGTAATACTTTTGGGGGTGCATTATATATAAATGGTACCCAAAGATCCATTCTTGGTATTCTGTTCCTCATTCCATGTACAGAATGTAGTTAATTCAACTTATAATCATACTTCCACATATGATAAATGTGTTTCTGCTCTCTGGGACTCAGAGGTGGGTTATAGAGCTGAGATTATGTCTTATTGACATCTGCTCTCCTGGCACCTCACACATAGAAGACAAAGATATACTTACAAGCAACGAATGGGTGCATGAGGAACAGATAAGTAAAGCTTTTGTGAGACCATAGATAAGGTATAGAGGCATCCTAGAAGATGAAGAGAGGGATTCAAGAGAAAATATAGATGGTATAAAAATATCAAGAGCAAACAAGCATAAAGAAAGAAACCAGAGAGTTAATGAATGACCAAAAAATAACAGTGCAGGAGAAATAATACAGTGGTAGGGTGTGCCTTGAACACAGTCGACCCAGTACTGATGGGGGTTCAAATCTCGGCTTCCCATATGGTCCCTGGGGCCTGTCAGGAGCAATTTCTGAGCACAGAGCCAGGAGTAACCCTTGAGCACTACCGGGTGTGAGCCCAAAACCGAAATTCCCCCCCAAAAAATGTCCTCAGGATCAAGATAATAATTGAAGAAAACAGATATTAAAAGAACTTTCACCTAGAGAAAGTTGAAGAAAACTGGAGTTAATAATAGAATATTGCCATAAAGAGGAGCTAACTTGACAATCTGATAGACATGTAGCACCTATAATTCTGACCCGTAATTAAGCTTCTAGATTTTTAACTATATTTGTATTTTGTTTATGCCTTTTTATTCCTGCGCCATATGATTTTGTTTCTCATTTTTCTTCTGGTATATCTCTTTCTTCTGCATAAACTTCTCTTCTGCTTTAGAACTCACCTGCTCTGCCTTTTTTGTAATAATCAGCTCAGTGCCAGTGAGAACAAATGCAGGGGTTCATATGACTATGGCACTTTTAAATTCTACTTCATATCTTGATGGCTTAGTTCTCTTGGATATGCTCAATGATCAAAGAACCCGTATCTAAATCCTTAAGCTGAAAAATGCTCTCTGCATTTTTGAACAGTTATAATAAACATTCAACATTTTGGGAGGACATTAATTGTGTCCACCCCTATTCTTTGTCCCAGGAATGCCTATCAATCATCTCATTGTAATAATGTGCAAAGTTGCATGAATAGCTCCCGGAGAACAACATCTTTCAGTTACTAGGGATTTTCTGATATCTATGCTCTGGATGACCAAAGAAATTACCAGAGTGTTCTTAAAGTGATAACAATTATTTTAGTTTTTCCTTTATACCACTTTACATGTTTTTCTGGATCAAATTAACAGTAATATAATTTAGGACCACTTAATGATACATATCATCACAGATGTTTTGTTCTAAATATGCACAATCCTCCATTCACATTTGTGATAGAATTTGGACCCTTGATAAGCCTATATACTACCATTGGCTTAGCTGGACAGAGAATAATTTTAGAAAGGACCAGCTTCCTATGTTTTACTTTACATCTAGAATTAGTTGATAATCTTCCATAAAGAAAATAAGGGGATCATTTTACTTCCCTTTAATTTTTAACTGATTCAGAGTCCTGGGAAATAAATTTTCTTTAATAGGATTTTTCTCCTGTATAGATCTCTTGTAGGATAAAGAAATCATGTGTTATCCAGAAAATATTTCTAAAGATGAAAAGTTATGGAGGTACTTGTGGCTCCTCTCTTACCTCTAAATTATCTACTCTAACATCCAAAGGGAAATATCAAAATCTATGACTCCATCAATCAAAGAGGTTAATGTTCATTGATCCTATATAGACTTATCACTTATTTAACTCTGTAACAAAAATGATGAAATCTGCCCCAAAAATCTCGAAAGTGAAGGTTCATTGGAAAATAATTGATACATGGAGATGGTAGCATAATCAGTGACATAAATACCTGCACATCCATACCCTTGTTTTTCACATGATTAGAAGAAACAGTTCAAATCATCCTCAAATGAAAAAGAAATCTCCTACCACACCTTTTATTGAACCAATCCACCGAAGGAGATTGCCCTCTTATGTAGAGATTTGCAACCCCATGTTATTCTGTTGCTCATACTCTTTATCCACGTTGCAGGACTCAGTGACTACTTCTTGCAGAAAATGCTTCCAAATAGGGTTAAGTTGCATCTTAATCCAAGCTTATTAGTACACTTGACACTTCATTAAGATTGTGGGTTAATTTCCTCATTTTAGCAACTTGCCACTAAAATACCCAGGGAACCATGGATCACAGATTCTTAGTTACTAAACACATATTATGTGCTGGGAATCATGTTAAAATTCATTCAGCTGAAAAAAACAACCACCTTTGCATTTATTTCAAGTACACTATCATGTTTAATGTCTCATAACTGTCCTGTGAGGTGGGTTGTTAGAGCCATAGAAGAATCTCAGGGGATTTATCTGATGGAGTAAAATCTGAATTTCTTTGTGATACCACAAAATGTTTCAGAAACATAAGGAACCAAAAATCTACTGGAATATTTTATTTTGTTCTTATAGGGAAAAAATGGATGAGTGATTCTCTTTTCAGGACATTTTTTTTTTTCATTTGACTTTTACAACCACTGATTGACATTTTTAGGACAAACTTATGCTTTCCACCAAATAAACAAGTTGTCTGACCATACATCACAACTCAATAAGAAGAATTTGCATAACATATCCAGAAATAACTGGGGCCGGAGCAATGGCACAAGCTCTGGTGTAAGGGTGTTTGCCTTGCACGCAGTAACCTAGTATGGACTGCAGTTTGATACCCCCTAGCGTCCCTTATGGTTCCCCAAGCTAGGAGCTATTTCTGAGTGAATAGCAATACACCCTGAGTGTCACCGGATGTAGCCCCAAAAATAAAACAAACAAACAAAAAAGAAATAAGTCCATTGGTTCCCATAGATAAGAAATTAAGTTTCCTTCCCTAGATATCTATGTGTCCAGATGTTTTTATAAGTCTAAAAAATGAGATTACATGTTCATTACTTGTTAGAGTTGCTGGTTTGACTGATTTAGCACAAAAACCCTTGTATTATTCTTGTTCTTAACATATTTATTAAGGACAAATGCTTTTCCAGTCAGTAAAATAAACGTTATACAAGAAACATATTTTTATCACTTGTATCTTATTCAGAAAAAAATCAACATGTACCCATTTTACAAAGGAAAAAGCAATTCAACAAGACACATAAAGATAGGACCGTGAAGAGCTAGAAAAGAATTTTCCTAAATATGTACTCAAAAGATCTCCAAAAACTGTGCTCAAAATTTGTAGACTTCAAAAGTTGAGTCAAATTAAAGTACTTTATTATAATTTCACTTATTTGTAATAGTCATCCTCCCAGTGGCACTTCACCTCTGTTCTTATGTGTGCCATGCAAATGGTCGGGAAAGGACTATCATGCATGAGTTCTATTCTGTGACCCAGTGGGGCAGAGTTGGCCTGAAGGCTGGGTGTTCTAACACATTCCATCTCCCTCACTTTTCTTTATTATTTTGATGCAAAATATTATCACTTAAGAAACCTAGGCATTTACTACATATGAATGCATCCCTATTTTCTAACATTTTTTCTAAGGCTTTACTGCCTTATTTAGAAAGAATATAGCCTTTTAATATTCACTTTATTTTACATTAAGGATGAGAAGTAATTTTCCTGTGGGGGAAAAATAAGTTTTCCTAAAATGCAAACTACAGACTGAAAAAAATTAGACTTTGGCATAATAGTCACCTCCCCCCACTCGCAAGGTAATGGAAAACCTGGGGAGCTAGAAGACTTAAAAACACTTATTTTTTTGATCCCGAGAGCACTGCAGGGAGCATTTGAATCATCTCTAAATGGAAAAGCAGTAAGTATTTGATTGACCCCTAAAACCAGAGGCATGAAGATATAAAATAATGGCCTATTTGTATATTTGATATTGTTAAAAATCATATATGAAGACTGGAAATGATAACTTTAATATTCATAAAATAGATATCAGGCTTAAATACTTTAAACATTGTTGGTATTTTTTAAAAAGTGATTATAATATTTGCATCAAATGTATGTCAGATCAAAAATATGTAGAATAGCTAAATTTAAAATTAAATTTTGAAAAATCTTCAAATCAGACAAAAACACTCAAGAGAGGTAGACTTATGCTGTATAAGGCAGAAAAGGATTCACATCTTTAAGGAGTTTGGATTTTAAAATATTGAAGTTGTTAATATATATATTTAAGAATTTTAACATCCAAAATAACAAATTGTTCTTTGGGAGTTGATCTGTTTACCAAGATGATATGGAGTGAAACAAATTAACATCAATTTGGCTCAGCTATAGACAAGTTGATAAGACATGTTATTTTAAAATATTATTTAAGGGGTGTAGAGGATTTCCGGGTGGGAGATAAGGCACTTGCCTAGAACACAGTTAATTGGGGATTGATCTCACCATATCTGATCTCTCTGAGTACAGTCAAGAGTGACTAATGTACACAGAGTCAGGAATAAGTCCTGAGCTCAACTGGCTTGGATAGGCCCCAACCTATCTATTTCTCCAACCTCAAGAGTTATTTTCATTGTAGTGTTATCACTTTTCTAGGAGCGTATTATCCCATTTTACAGTGAGATCAACTGTGAAACTCAAAGCATTCACATGTTAGCAAGAGAATGCTGCTATGTATGACATTGTTGATTTATACTCTATGTGATAGTCAGTAAAACACGGAATATGAAGTTAATTGATTATATATTATTGGTAAAATATACCATTGGTAAACATTTAAGAGACACACAGCATTGTTTATTGTTTTGTTTGTTTTGGCTTGTTTTATAGTATGGGGGCCAATACCCAATGGAGTTTAGGACTCTCTGGACATTAGGAATCCAGAGATCATACCCTGGCCTGCCAAATGCAAAACAAGCATCTTCTAGCTCCATAAAATGGGAGTGACAGGAGTGATTTTGAAACATCCACACATAGTCAAGTAAAAGAGATTCCACCGCATATTAATGAATTCCCCGGAACACCTAAAAAATACCCTGAGAATTTTTAATATTATCAAGTGTCTTACTTATTTCGTGACT